>MU772812.1:0-11030 GCA_026770625.1 Nicotiana glauca | reverse complement strand
GTTCAAATTTAGAGTCCGCATGAAGCACCAACCAATACTCAAGATCAAGCTTTAGAAGACTCATAGATAAGAATCTTGTAACTAGTAGCTGATAGGCTTAGTCTTTTTTTCATTTTTGATTTTGATGTAATAGCAGGACCACAAACCGGAACCTCAACGGAACGGCACCTCGATCGGCTCTTCACTTCGGTATGCTCCATTATCTCACTCACTTTCGAACTACACGTGGCCTGATTCCTTTATAGCCAAGGATATGTAGGCAGCTCAGATACCAGGGCTCGGTCGCATTCTCTTCCTTTCGTTTAGTTTTTAGCCCCTCCGAATAAGGGTCGGGTCAAAACCTGTCTAGTCGTTCTTTGTCTGAAAAGTCTTTGTGTTTCCAGTCAAAGAGGGGCAATAATCATATATGCTTATATAAACGATGGCGTAAGAACCTAAAACTATTCCTAATAAAATTTTAAATAAAAAAGCATAAGAGGACTTTTATAAAGCAGAGATCTTCCTTACTTTATTCAAGAATTTGCTTTGAGAAAAAATTACTATTTGATAATTCATACAATGAAAGCATCTACTATATAATTTTAAAAAAATTATATTTATTGGTGCGAGGTATACACGCGACGTGCGTATTTTATGACTAGTCTCTTTAATAGTCAAAGGTGTTATAGGATTTTCTTTCACATATATTTCAAACAAATGGCATTTGAAGTTTTGAACACATTAGATTTCGTATATCACAAAACAAATTACAAGGCATACGTCAGGTCCTTAGTTGTTAATTAAGTACACGTGTGGCACTGGACAACTTGCTCACGATCTTGCACAACTTGCTCACGTTCTTGCTATGCCAAGTCAGCCTTACGACACTCAAGATCACTAAGAGAATTGAAGAAAGAGCATAAGAGAATTATTAAAAGAAGCTTTGTATTGTAGAGAACTTGATTGTTTTGCTTGGTTGATGAATTACAAATGAATTCCCCCTATTTATACTAATCACCTAGGAGCTAGTAAGTAAATAATAATTGTTCTAAAAGTCCTTTCATATTTATAACTAAGTCCCTTCTCTAGAATATTCTAAACAACTAGATTCTTCTAAGGACTTTCCTAACAATTCTATAAGGTTCTAGGGTCTTCCTAAGGAAACGTCTATATTTCTCTAAAACCTTCCTACAAATGCATAAATATCTAGAACATTTCCAAGAAAAGTCTCCATAGTTATAGAATATTCCACAAAGATCTTTTCCTAGAAGGTTGACCCAGAAGGGTACCCTGAGAGACTCGGTGCAGCGTGGAGGTGCCACCTTAGATGATGATGGCGTTTTGAGGTTGCAGGGGCGAGTTTGTGTGCCCAACATCGATGGGATTCGAGAGTTGATCTTAGTGGAGGCCCATAATTTTCGGTATTCTATTCACCCAGGCGCCGCGAAGATGTACCAGGACTTGCGGCAGCATTATTGGTGGCGTAGGGTGAAGAAAGATATTGTTTTATATGTGGCTAGGTGTTTGAACTGTCAGCAAGTCAAGTATGAGCATCAGAGGCCTGGTGGTTTGTTTCAGAGGATTGAGCTTCCCGAGTGGAAGTGGGAGAGGATTACCATGGATTTCGTTACTAGACTTCTGATGACTCGAAAAAAGTTTGATGCTATTTGGGTTGTTGTTGATAGGCTGAGCAAGTCAGCGCATTTTATTCCTGTTGCAGCCACTTATTTATCGGAGAGGTTAGCTGAGATCTACATCCGAAAGATTGTTCGCCTTTATGGGGTGTCGGCATCTATCATTTCGGATCGGGGTACGCAGTTTACCTCGCACTTCTGGAGAGCAGTTTAGTAGGAGTTGGGCACCCAGGTTTAGTTGAGCACAGTGTTCCATCCTCATACGGACGGCCAGTCTGAGAGGACTATTCAGATATTGGAGGATATGCTCCGAGCCTGTGTCATTGATTTTGGAGGCTCGTGGGACCAGTTTTTGCCTTTAGCAGAGTTCTCTTACAACAATAGCTACCAGTCCAGCATTCAGATGGCTCCATACGAGGTGTTGTATGGTAGGCGATGTCGGTCTCCAGTCGGATGGTTTGAGCCACGAGAGGCTCGGTTGTTGGGTACAGATTTAGTTCAGGAGGCCTTGGAAAAGGTTAAGATCATTCAGGACAGGCTTCGTTCGGCTCAGTCGCGGCAAAAGAGTTATGCGGATAGTAAGGTTCGAGATGTAGCTTTCATGGTTGGTGAGCGGGTCTTGCTCCATGTATCGCCTATGAAGGGCGTGATGAGATTTGGGAAGAAGGGCAAGCTTAGCCCTAGGTTCATTGGCCCATTTGAGATTCTCGATCGTGTGGGAGAGGTGGCTTACAGACTTGCCTTGCCGCCCAGCTTGTCAGCCGTGCATCTAGTGTTTCATTTGTCCATGCTTCGGACGTATCACGGCAATCTAGCCCACGTGTTAGATTTCAGCACTGTCCAGTTGGACAAGGATCTGTCTTACGAGGAGGAGCCGGTAGCTATTCTAGACCGGCAGGTTCGACATAGAGGTCAAAGAGTTTTCCTTCAGTGTGTGTCCAGTGGAGAGGTCAGTCTCCTAAGGCATCGACCTGGGAGTCCGAGTCTGATATGCGGTGCTGTTACCCTCATCTATTTCCCCGACTCATGTACTTCTTTCTTTTGTCCATTCGAGGACGAACGATTGTTTTAGAGGTGGAGAATGTGACGACCCAAAGGGTCAACACCGGATTTCTCTCTTTTTCTGCGCTTCTGAGGCCTTGAAAAACTCACTTTTAGTTGTCTCGATTTGCATGCGCAGTCCGGGCACGTAGCCGAAAAGATTATATGTTAAATTATGTGAAAATTTTCAAAATGTGGCTTTAAAATGTTTAAAGTTGACTTCGGTCAACATTTTTAGTAAACGGACCCGGACCCGTGATTTGATGGCTCTAAAGGGTCCGTAGAAAAATATGGGACTCGAGCATGTGCCCGAAGTCGAAATCCGAAGTCTAGAACCCGATGAAAAGAATTTTTCTGTGAAATTGTTTTTCTGGAATTATTAAGGAAAATGGAAATGAAAATTGATTAAAATACTATGGTATCGGGCTCATATTTTGGTTCTTACGCCCGGAACAAGTCTTAAATATGTGTTAAGTGCTTTCTGTAAAGTTTGGTCGAAATTGGACGTCATTTGACGTGTTTCGGACCTAAATATCTAAAATTTGAAGTTTATCAATTTAGGAAGAAAAATGAGGATTTGTAGGTTTGATTCATTGATTTTGATGTTATTTTGGAGATTTGATCGCACGGTTAAGTTCGTAGGATGTTGTTGAGTTAGTGTGTGTGATTGGTTAGGAGCCCCGAGGGCTCGGGAGTGGTTTTGGACTTAGGATGATATCAGATTTTCTGCAATTTTTGCACAGACATCCCCTTCTTCGCGTTCGCGTTCGCGTCCTTCAGCATGCGTTCACGATATTTCCAGGTCCCCTTCTTCGCGTTCGCATCACAACCCTCGCGAACACGTAAGCCAAATTCAGGGCCCCAGTATTTTCCTTCTTCGTCTTCGTGTTATGGCCATCGCGATCGCGCTGGTTTGTTGTTTCCTCCGTTGCGTTCGCGTCCCTTGATATGCATTCGCGTAGGCCAATCTTGGATCCCCCATCATTTTCCTCTACGCGTTCGCGTTTACCTCCACTCAATTGCGATGACTTGCCCAGCTTACCCTTCGCGAACGCGGCCCCTTTCCCGCGAACGAGAAGGGCAATTTCACCCAGTGATTTATAAAGTTCAAAACAGAACCATTACGGGATTTTTCCCATTCTTTCATAAAACTTGTCTTCCCCAAGCTCTAGGGGCGATTTTTGAAGCTCTTATTCACCAAAGTCTTTGGCTAAGTAATTTCCCACCTAATTCCTTCACTCTTTTTCATTAATTACTGAAATCCTAGACCTAAATCATGAAATCAAAGTAGAAATTAAGGGTTTTGGGTAGAGTTAGGGTTTTGAGAATTTTGGGTGATTCAACCTCAATTTGGGGTCGAATCTTAAAACAAATTGCATATTTGAACTCGTGGGGTTATGTGTGATTGGGTTTTGGTCCGAGCCTTGTGTTTGGACCATGTGGGCCCGGTGTCAAATTTTGGTATTTTTGGAAGAATGCTAGGAAATTCATATCTAGGCTACGGGATTCTGCCATTGAGTCTTTATTGATATTATTGAATTAATTATGCCTAGATATCATTGTTTCGGAGTCGGATTGTAGAGGAAAGGCGGTATTTGAGGATTGATTGCTATTCTTTGGACCGATGTAAGTGTTTAATCTAACTTTGGCTTGAGCGAATAGGATTAGAGTGTTATTATTTTCTAATTGCTAAATGATCAAGTACGTGTATAGGCATAGTGACGAGTATCTATACACCGGTGTCTAGCATGACCGTGGGTCCTTGTATGTACCTATCCTGATATTGTTATGACTCTTCCATGTTAATTGATGAACTCTATGCAATGTAAAGAGTATGAGGACTAATTATGAATTGTAAATTCTTTGGAGCGTTGGCTCGAACGATAAAAAGACTGTTGAGAAAGAAATGAAAGAAATAGAAAGAGATATGATTAATCCCTTGCCAGGATGGTTTGAGTATATTGATTATCTCCATTGCGGGGATGTGAGAATTATTATTGTTGCTCCCTTGCCGGAATTTAGCTGTTTAATTGTATTTTTTCCTTGCCGGGACATTTCATATTATTTGTTTATCCCCTCGCCCCGTTTGGTTGTGATTACTGTTTGGGTGAGGAAGAGTGATAATGCACGAAGGGTCATTCCGTGCCATGTTTTGATTATATTTGCACGAAGGGTCATTCCGTGCCAAGTTTTGATTATATTTGCACGAAGGGTCATTCCGTGCCATGTTTTGATTATATTTGCCCGAAGGGTCATTACGTGCTATGTTTTGATTATTTATGCACGAAGGGACATTCCGCGCTCTGATTTGATTATAATTGCACGAAGGATCATTCCGTGCCATGATATGAGAGTTATGTGAGGGAAAGCACGAAGGGTGATGCCGTGCACTTTATTTGATTGCTTTTTGTGAGAACGAGGGTAAAAGCACAAAGGTTTATGTCGTGCGACTGTTGATTTTCCTGGTCTCATTAATTATTGTTATTGCCCTGTTTCTTACTTAAATTGTTGACTTTATATCCGGACTGTACTTCCCCATGGTATGCTTCCCTCCCTCTTAACTATTTAATTTCTATATTCTTTCCTTTTGTCGCATATATATATATATAGATATATTGAACTGCACAGGTTGATTTGGTTGTCATGTCTAGCCTCGTCACTACTTCACCGGGGTTAGGCCAGGCACTTACCAGCACATGGGGTCGGTTGTGATGATGCTACACTTCTGTGCTCTTTTGCACAGATCACGGTACCGTAGCAGCTTTTGGACTACAGCAGTAGGATATTAATCGGGAGCTGACTTTAGTCCAGGGACTTACGAGGTAGCCTAGCTGGCGTTCGCAGGCCGAAGTCCCTTTCCATGTTTTCAGTTTGTTTTCATTGTATCGAGACAAACATTTATGTATTTCTATTCAGACTTGTTTGTAGCACTCTTTAGTAGTTCGTGAGATAGCGACACTAGTCTTGGGTAGAGATATATTAAACTTCCGCATTTGGGGTTTTCGTTTATCTATGTTTTAAAGACTTCCATTTTTATTTAAATGACTCATTAATATTATTATTGTTGGGTTGTTATCGGAAAATGGTTAAATGCTTGGCTTACCTAGCTCCGACAGTAGGCACTATTACGACCCCCGATGGTGAAAAATTCGGGGCGTGACAGGAAAAAATATATGCCAAGTGGCACCTACGTGGCATGATGATGTGGCGGTCATGACACTCTCCCCCACCCAATTTTGTGCCGCCCTTGGCACAAAGCATCGACACGTACGCGTGCACTTCACTTAACATCGTCGAAAATCTTTGTCCATTATCCATGATGCCTTGTATAGTAGTTCTCCTTCCCATTTCACAAGGACTAGCCACGTTTCTTCTTACGCTATTTGAACTTTGGACGGCTAGCAGTGATGGCCTCGGTCATCTGCCCATCAGATGCCCCTCCTTGCTCTTGGCCTGAATCTTCCCATGACTCAACCAAGTCTACCAGCTTCTCAAGCATCGGTTCTATGTTTCCACTCCCTATTTGGCTGCCTTCCATGGTCACAATCTTGCTGGCAAACTTGACCCCTCTGCTTGGTGCATCGTCTGAGTCTGATAGCATACCATCACTTTGTAACTCGCCATCCTTGCAGTTTCTTCTATGTCTCTCTTATGTGCTTGAGCAAAGTTCTCCATCACTGCTGCAAGCTTCCCCAATTCTGGGCATTCACTTGCCCGATGTGATCCTTCACAGAAGTAGCACCCTCCATTAGGCACATACTCCCTACCATTTTCCTGCCCCTTACTGTTTCTCTTGGACCCCTGTCCGTCATGGGATGGCCCCTTGACATTACCCTTGTATACTTCGCATATGCATTTCCTCTTGCCCTCATCATGATCTCCATCATCCCTCTCGATGTTGCCTTCTTTGGACTTGGCAGGCTCCATCTTGAAGTCAATAAGTGACTAGGCTACTCCGATGGCCCCGTTCACGTTGATTACTTGATGTCTTCTTGACTTTCGCTTCACCCAATTTTGCAGCACTTCCATGAAGCAGGAGAGGAAATCTTCCTCTGACAATAACGAGATTTGCAGCATTAAGGTACTGACCTCGCGCACATACTCCTGAATTGTGGCCTCTATCGAAACTCCCTTAGCTTCCGCCAGTCTTTCACCTCGAGTGCGTCCCGTGCACCACCATACTGCTTTTGCTTAGGGACCTTCGAGTTGATTCCTTCTGCAAGTACCAAGCCTTTGGTATTTCCGGCCATGGTTCCCTACAAAACTTCCTTCTAGCAATCTCTTATATTCTTTCTAACAATCCATAGTCATAACCTTTGCTCTGATACCACGTTGTCATGTCCTTAGTTGTTAACTAAGTACACGTGAGGCACTTGACAACTTGCTCACGATCTTGCACAACTTGCTCACGTTTTTGCTATGCCAAGTCAGCCTTACAACACTCAAGATCGCTAAGAGAATGAAAGAAAGAGCACAAAAGAATTATTAAGAGAAGCTTTGTATTGGAGAGAACTTGATTGTTTTGCTTGGTTGATGAATTACAAATGAATTCTCCCTATTTATACTAATCACCTACGGCCTAGTAAGTAAATAATAATTGTTCTACAAGTCCTTCCATATTTACAACTAAGTCTCTTCTCTAGAATATTCTACACAACTAGATTCTTCTAAGGATTTTCCTAACAATTCTATAAGATTCTAGGGTCTTCTTAAGGAAACTTCTATATTTCTCTAGAACCTTCCTACAAATGAATAAATATCTAGAACATTTCCAAAGAAATTCTCCATAGTTCTAGAACATTCCACAAAGATCTTTTCCCTAACTTATGTAATCATCCTATATGGAAAAAATATATGCCAAGTGGCACCTACGTGGCATGATGATGTGGCGGGTCATGACACATATATCTTTAATTATCAATAGTGTAATGGATTTCTTTTCACTGCTATTACTTGTTAAGTGTCATAAATGTGAGTAAGATATGAAGCTGGTTTATAAGATACTTCATTAAACATAAAGCTTAATATAATTAAAATTAAATTAATTTGTAGTTATCAATTTAATATTAATTAAACAATCCTTAATTCATCTTGAAATTTATTTTGAGCACTATTTCATAATTTTAAATTCAATATTACACACCTTATGAGAAATAAATTATAATTTAATGTGATAATTATTACTAATACAAAAAAAGAAAACTATACTTCGAACTTTGACGTAGAATTAAAGAGGTAACAACTCACTAAAGGTATGCCTTAAAATGTATCAAACTATCTTAAAAAGATGCAAAAATAAAATGACTAGTATGTGATACCTATATGAGAATTCACAAAGTTCGTACAACAAAGTTGCGAATAACAAACTTTATAAGAGTTTCTTATAAAATCTAAAGTTAATTTAAACGTATCTTAAAAAGATGCAAAAATAAGTTACTAGTAGATAACTCTTACCTATATAAGAATTCACAAATTCCTACTGTAAAATTGCGAGCTAAAGATTTTATAAGAGTTACTTAAAAGGATAGGAGAATATTAATTGACATTTCCAATGGAAATGAAGGAAACGACTAGTTTTAAACAATCTCGATTATATGCGACTAAAATATTTAAAAAAAATTCAAGGACCTTCGAACTCCTTCCTTTTTTCTCGTAGTTTTCTTTCTATAGGATTTTCCTGATAGCTCAGCCCATCATTATTGGCATGGGATATTTTAAATATGTCTATATCAATAATTATGCCTCAATTTCAAATAAGTTGAAGTAAATTCTTAATTCTTTATTAAAGCTTAACTAGTATTAGAACTCGCGCGATGCACCGATAATTAAAAAGAACGATCTACACCGTAAAGTTTAATATTTTAGTATCAATATCATTTTTACAACCAAGCATTAAAAAAATTTGGGGACTCCAGAAAAACTTTTATTTCATGTCCTAGTGAATGTTTCATAAAAAATAATGATACTACACAATTTGCTTGATAAGAATGTTCCACGAAAAATTATAATGCTATACAATTTGCTTGATATGAAGCATGTGCTTAAGGGAACATTATTGTAGCAAATGCTCAGGGTCATATTACAGTGCATTTTTCGAAAATACGGGTAGTTCTATAGTTGAAGATATTCAAACTAAATTGTGGATCATTAATTTCATTCATACTCGTCCTATGAGAAAACAACGTCAATTTCAATTTATGGTTGTTGGTCTTAATTTTCATATTGTTTGGTCCCACCACAAAGTTCTTCGTAACATAAAATCACATTTCATATATTTTTATTTTGAAAATACGCATAACAGCTCCTCCAATAGTTGCTTGAATTCGATCACCCTAAAACAAAAAAATTGAAAAGAAATTTAAGTTAGTAAGGCGCATAAATTGAAGAAAATACATCACAACTTGAAAGACATGAAAAAATAGCTGGTAAAAGAGTATGCACCTTTTCATCTTCAATAATTAATTCAATTGAGTGAGGATTTTTCGGTTTCTGACGGTCTAGAACGTGTCATAATCTAACAACACGAACCTTCATATTCCAACTCATGATTTTGGACATTTATATTACGCTGAAATATAGTTATAGATTGGAGTTATATTTTGCAGTAGTTTGTGCGGAAACTAAACCCTAACCAATGTAGAGAAGCCAAACATAAGCAAAAGTTGCTTAAATAAAAATTTCTAAGGAAAGATCATCCTAGGCATCTGAAATCCTAATTTTTTTTAAAAAAATATGTGTAAATCAATATATAAGAGCGAGTGCAATCAAGAAAAGATACAGATTTTCATTTCTTTTAGCTTTGGCCTTTTTAAATTTTCAACCTTCTTTTTTCTTTTTTTGTTAATTAAAATTTGTTAACCACCAAGCTTTAAATCCTTCTTATCTTTTTCCTTTGTCCTCTTGTTCATTATTAATACTATTTCCTTTAATATAATATAGATGTAACGTACAAAACCAAAATTTAATTTATTCTTTCTAAAAAGGGATCCCTACCATAACTGAATTATTCACAAAATTTAATTAAAGATATATATAGTAATGTATATTGTCACTAATAAGGTCAGATACATAGTTTGTACTAAATAAGAATTATTATTTTAACTTAAAATTAATGTATAAGTTACAAAATAAAATTTAATTAATTCTTTCTCAAAAAAGGATACTTAGCATAACTGAATTATACACAAAGTTTAATTAAAGGTACCCATAGTAATATATATTTTACCCAAATAAGGTCAGATACAAAGTTTGTACTAAATAAAGAATTATTATTTCAACTTAAAATTAATGTGAAAGATACAAAACGAAAATTTAATTGATTCTTTTTCAAAAAAGGATACCTACCATAACTGAATTATACACAAAATTTTAATTGAAGATACCTACAGTAATGTATATTGTACCAAAATAAGATAAGTTACAAAGCTTGATTAATTAATTAATTAATTCATCCCTACCATAATTTAATTCGTCCCTACCATAATTATACAAAAAAAGGTTAATTAAATTATACTACTATATGTTATTTATTTTCTGGATTAAAATCTATATTTAATAATAAGATAGAGATTTGTATCAGAAGTAAAAAATAATTTTTATTAAATTACTACTTCTGTTAACTATGTCTCCATTTATAACTCAAGATTTTAATGTTGTCTTAAAATTGCCAAGTGCTTCTATTTAGTACCCACGCGATGCGACAAAAATATAAAAAAAAATATTCAAGGAGCTTCGAACTTGTCCTTCCTTTTTTCTCGTAGTTTTCTTTCCATAGGATTTTCCTGATCACTCAACCCATTATAATTGGCATGGGTTTATTTTAAATATGTCTATATCAGCAATTATGCCTCTATTTCAAGTAAGTTGGAGTAAATGCTTAATTCTTCATTAAAGCTTAATTAGCACCCAAATGGAGCTAGCTGGCTCAGTTCAAAGGCATTTATTCCACGTGAAATGCTAAGTAATTAGAAAACAAATGAGAAAATAATGCAGTTGCCACTATATATCTATTTAACTATCTAGTTCAGCTACATCTATTAATTAAGCAGGATTTGATTATAATTAGTGCAACGGCAAAATAAATTAGCAGATAATCACTATATTATTACGAGGCTTCACTTATTAATTAAGAAACTGCCAAAAAGAAGATGAGAACAAAAAATTCAAAGAACACAAAAAAAACGTGCTTGAGATTAAACACTCAACAAGCTAAGCATAGTCTAGTTAAAATTCTTGTATATAAAGCCCTCAAACAAGAACTCTAAGTACACCATCTTTTTGTTTCCTCTATTCATTCTTTGGAAAGCCAAAAAGGTTAAAAATAGAAGGAAAAAAAGAGAGGAAATATATACTAAAAGAACCATGAAAGTTAAGGTA
>MU772809.1:0-12735 GCA_026770625.1 Nicotiana glauca | reverse complement strand
ATATGTATGTATATATATATATATATATATATATGTATGTATGTATACAGGGGTGTATGTAAGTTTTTGCTCTTTTTTTTTTCCAGAAAGTTAGTTATAACTGTTTTTCCCTCCACTGCCTCTTCTTCTTCGATTCCTTCAGCAAGCTTCTTCAACACAACAATGGTGGAATTTAACATGGTATCAGCACTCGAGTAGATCTATCGAGGGTGGGTATTAATTAGCTAATTCAACTTCTGAAACCATCAGTACAATTTTTTAAGCATTTTTTGAGAATCACCCATGGCGAATATGGACATCGATAATCCAAGTCATCCTCTGTATTTTCAACCTTCTGATAATCCTGAAAATGTCATCATATCGATAAAGATCAAAGGAACTGAGAACTATTCAGTCTGGAGCAAGGCAATGGTAATTGCATTGCAATCAAAGGACAAGCTAGGGTTCATTGATGGGAGCTGTACAAAAGCTCAATTTACAGTCGATTTGGAGGAAGAATGTGAACGTGTGAATGTTACTGTATTGACATGGATTATGAACACGGTTTCACCAGATTTGGTAAATGGAATGCTAGTGATACTCATGAAGTTTGGCTAGATCTACACGATCATTTTGATAAGGTCAATGGATCTACGATTTACAACCTTCAACAGAAGATAGATACCATTTCCCAAGGTATATCTAGCATTTCAAAATATCATTCTAGATTGAAATCACTTTGGAATAAATATAATTTCATGATTCCTTTCCTCCCTGTTACTGCGGGAGCTAGGAATTTTGTCGACACTTGGAGCAGTAGAAAATTTTTCAGTTCTTAATGGATCTAAATGAGTCGTATAATGCAATTAGAAGCCAATGTTAATAAATGAAGGAAATCAAAGAAGAGTGTTTGAGACTAATTTGCATATTAATATGATAAATGAAGTAAATGATTCCACAGCTCTTATCAGTTCAAGAGATAATCAACCAAAGATTAAGAGGTTCAACAATTTCTACTATGAGTATTGTCGGAAAGGACGCACAAAGGAAAATTGTTATAAATTTGTTGGATATCTATCTAGCTTCATAGGGAAGAGACCGCAACAGTATATGCAAACCAACATGGTTATAAGTGATAATAGTTTTGGTAAAAATTCTACTGCAAATGAGGATAATGTAGGGATGAATTAAGGGATGCTTAACATCTTTACTGATGAGCAATATAACCATATTATAAAGATTATAAATCTGGATATATTAGAAGAACATGCGACAAATATAGTAGGTAATACTAATTCACAATCAATAGAGAATTTAGCTGACTTCTGGATTGTAGATACTAGTGCGATGACCATATGGCATCTAATAATGAAATGTTGAGAACAATGAATGGATTACCAGACTCAAAGAGAGGTAATATAAATCTACCAAATGTTAAGACTCTGTCTGTCATCTGTAAAAGAAGTTAGTACACTACTAGAAATCCTCCTAAAAGCGACCAGAGTTGGTCATTTTTGGCTAAAAAGCAACCAAAAAGCGACCAAACGGACCTGGTAGCTATATTGATGGTCTCTTTTATTTAGGGGCCAAAGATGGTCGCTAATTAGCGACTAACTTTGGTCTCTAAGCTAAATGGACCAAATATTCCGGATATTGACTATAGAGACCAACTTTGGTCGCTTTATTAATTTAATAATATAAATTTGCGATCAAAGTTGGTCTCTAAATATAAAATACTTTTTATTTATTTATTTATTATTAATCATTAAAAAGCGACCAACTTTGGTCTTTAATCCAAATATTATATTTTAAAATCTGGAAATTAAAGACCAAGGTTGGTCGCTTTTTTATTCAATTATTTATTTATTTTATTAAACTAGCGACCAACTTTGGTCCCTAAATACATCAATTTAATTTGATTTTTAAACTTTAGCGACCAACTTTGGTTGCTATATCACCAGAAATTTTATTTCATTAATGAAATAGCGACCAAGTTTGGTCACTTTTTATAGAAATCAGGGTAAATAGCAACCAACGTTGGCCGCTATTCTCTAGAAACTTTTTTTTAACGTGAAAAGCTACCAAATAGAGACCAAAGTTGGTCGCTTTTTTATGTATTATTTTGGCAGAAACTTCCTGTTTTGGCAGCTATACCACCTGCCAGTCATACCAAAACCCTAACAAGCAACAACAATAACAATTGAAACAACAATTCCAATAAGAATACCAAAAAACAACCCATCAACAACAATAACAACACAAAAACAACATTAAAATCTACATTAAAACCAAGAAAGTGTAAATTTCAATAGAACTACCAAACTAAGTTAACTCTTATTACAACCCAATGGAAAACAAATTGTATTTGTCTAGTTTAAATTGTCTAAAATTCATTGATTGTTTGGTAAATCATTATCATCACACTCTGATGAAGTTTCATCATCATAAAGATACTGAGAAGAGTCTATTTATCGATGACAGGAAGAATGATCACGGGGAGGATGAGAGGAACGACCACTTGGAGGACGGGACGAACGAGCACGGGGACGGGCAACCTCTGGCGATGATGGCCGAGACCGGGGAATCAAAAAAGATCCAACTAGGAGATTTTTGATATGCTCTTGCATGGCCTGGCACTGAGCGACCACGCCAATGTACTGAGCATCTCTAAGCTTTTCTCTTTCCTTGGACGCTTCTAGCTCAGATGTAAGCTTTGTCACAGTCTCTCGCATAGCGGAGAGGCTCTCCCCATCAAGTTGCTCGGCTTGCAAGGAAGTCCCTATTCCTTGCATTCCACACTTATAGCGATGGAATGTCTTAGTAGGAAGGCTGCATACCTTCCCACATTTTGGACCGCCTACAGCCTGCGTCCATAGTCTTTCAACATCCTCAGCCGAAAGTTGGAATGGCGCACCTGAATCATTAGGTGACTGGCTGCATATGAATTCCTCAGCTTCAACTCTGAAGCGATCGTATAAGAAAAAGTAAATTGAATTAGTAGTTTAAAATTTATATAAAAGTAAATGAAAATACTTAATGAAAAGTGAAAACTTATATGTACATTTGAGGCTCGTCCCTCGACCAAACTTTCTTCATCCGTGTCTTTCTTCTTCTTCACAATATAGGTCTTCTTGAATAGCTCATCTTGGTTCATCGAATGGCCCAACTACTTTTCCTAAAAACACATAAATTTTAATTAATAAATAGAATAGATATACTTTGAAAATTAAAATAAATTAAGCAATTATGTACCATTCTTCTTTTTATTGTCCCCTGGATGACCGCACATCCAGTGTGCAAGGATCCTCCCTTCTCAGATGCACGAGCTTTTTTCCCTTTTTTGCTCTTCTGTAAGAACTCTGCGGTAAGCCATTGCCTTTGAAAATCATCCCAAAACTCCTGAAGTAACCAGCCAGGCTTCTGGCTCAGCTGTCTAGCTATGGAGAAAGAATGCGACAACCGCTTGCGAGCTTTGAGATTAAAATTTGCAGCCACGTCCGTGCTATAATGGTTTTCGCATACACATTTGCTCTATATTTCAAAAGTTAAATATTATATGGAAATACCATAAATACACATAACTATACTGCTTAAAAAAATATTTATACCTTAAATTCATTGAAAATTGCCTCATTCAGTGAGAATGAGAATTCACGCCAAGACGCACAAGGTGCATCGTAAAGCTTTCTGGTTGCTTTGGTGATTATCCTCATTGTAATATTACTTGGGAGGAACCTGCAAGTTAATAAATAAAACAAATTAATATCTTAGTAAAACTGTACAAAAAAATAAACATAAAAATAACAAATAACTCTTACCCATTACCCTCAGGGACTATGATGATCCTGCCATACTGATCATAATGCACCTCCTCGTCAGCAGCAGTAACAACATCAACATCATCGTCTGAAACATGTGTATCAGAGGCATGTGTGGAAGGAGTAAGGGGGTCAGAGCTACTATCCAACAAACGAAGGCCTCCAATAGGTGGAGTCGTTGATGAAGATAGATGTGATCCCTGTGACTACGACATAGCTGCACGAATCGCAAATGGCTGTGACCCGAGTGGCTATGACCCGACTAGCTGTGACCCGACTGGCTGTGACACTGATGGTTGTGATCTATATGGCTGTTATATGGATCGATGCAATCTATGTGATGCAGCTGGGTGGGATCCACGTGGTAGTGAGGAAGGTGGAATGTATGTCAGACGCATAGTCTGATGGCCTTGTGAAGAAACACCGGGGGTCTGCACGAAGGTGTAGGGCTAGTGATGTTGTGGCAGCTCAGTATATTCATGGGGTAGAGGTTGTGGTATAGTGATAGGCAAATCGGAAGAGTGTGGAAAAGATTGATGAGTAGTTTCTTCTACCCTCCTCTTATTCTTCCTAGCCATATCCGAGAACCACTACCTTTATTGTTACCTCGACCCTTGACTGTCATCTACATAATATAATACATATTTAGAATGAAACATATAAGGAAACTATCTATAAACGATAGTTATCGAGGAAACCAACTTTTAAAGCTCATTGACGTATTCTTCCTCGTTAGAGAATTCTTCTTCCTCGTCAGAGAATTCTTCTTCCTCACTAGTTTGAGATTCATCAGTTGATTCTTCTTCCTCGTTTTCTATAATTCTTACTTCATTTATATCAGCTTCTTCCAATATGTGTTCAGGATGTTCCAAATTATTTTCTAAATGTTCGTCCACTATTTGGTGAACACTGGAGATGTCGTTTTGATCTGCAACATCCAACACATTCTCAACTTCGACCCTACCTACATGCTTAGTTTTGATTACAGTCCACCAATCGTACTTAATTCTGCCTCAATGGATAAGGAGCATAATACACTTGCCTAACATTATGTGCAATTATGAAAGGATCATAGCGATTATACTCCCTCGTATGATTAACCTCAATTATTTTTATTGATTGTGTACTCTCGTACCTCTTGTTGGATTTGGGTCAAACCACTTGCATCTAAAGAGAATAATTTTCTTAAATGGCCAACCTGAATATTCTAGTTCTATTATTTCTTTGAGCACACCATAATAATCAATATCTCCAACTTGGTTGCCATCACCACCTTGAACCCACACCCCACTGTTGTTGCTTTTTTTATTTTTAGAGCAACCCTCTGTATGAAACTTATAACCATTCACAACATACTTGGAATATGTTGTGACCTCAACACCAGGTCCCCAAGATATATCTTTCAAAAATTGATTTACATCATCATTTCGATCATTTACCTACATATTGTTAACAAAATTCGTAAGTTAGCATAACTTCCAAACATTGTTTACCTACATAGTGTTAAAATATTTTAAGGACATACTTACAAAATGTTTGAACCACTTATCAAATGTCATATACACAGCATCTTGGCCAAATTGACCCACGACGTGACTGTGACACATCAAATATTTTTAGTAGTTGCATTGAGATGTAATCACAGTAAATTTTATATTTTGATAACTATTAAATCAATACTTACTTGAGAAATGGCACTACTTCTGGACAATTTAGCAACACATGAAGTGTAACTGACTTGAACTAAATATCACTCAAATTTCTCTTTCTACCATCCTTGGAACATCGCCCTAATTGATTGAATATGGACATAAGCGGATATAATAGATCATTCGTAAGGGCGACCGTGTTCCTGTTGGACCTATTCCTCGCACATGGTACATTACTTTCAAAATAATAAGAACAAAAATGAGCAGTTTCCTTTGCAAGATAAGCTTCGCATATAGATCCTTCAATTCTATTCCTCTGGTTAACAAATTGTTTGCATTGGCCAATTGTCCTACATAATTTCAGGTTATCCAAGAACATTCAAATAAAATAGAAAATTATATATGGACTATAATATTACCTCTCAAAGTGATACATCCATCTGCATTGAACAGGCCCTCCAATTCATGCCTCGTGTACAAGGTAGATTGGAAAGTGTTCCATCATATCAAAAAACCCACATGGAAATATCTTTTCCATATTACCCGAAGTTACACGAATGTTCTGATCCATGCGGCGTAGGTTTTCTTCCCTTAATGTGGAAGAACACAAGTTTTGAAAAAAAAAAACTAATCTCAGTGATGGGTTTCCAAATTCTTTCACGCAAACCATAAAACGCAATAGGCACTAAGGTCTCCATGAAAACATGACAGTCAAGACTTTTCAAATGGCTCAACTTCCCTACCTCCATATCAACATTTTTCCTAAAATTATACGCATAACCCTCAGGCATCTTCAATTTCGTTACCCAATCACAAATTTGCCATCTTTCCTCCAATGTGAATGTGTAACTTGCTTTGGGCTTGAATAACTTACCATTGTCTGCTGTCTACAAGTGTAGTTCAGGCCGCCTGCAATATTCTTGTAATTCCATTCTAGCCTTCGGGTTATTCTTCGTCTTACCTTTAACATCCATCACTTTGTTGAACAAATTGTCAAAATAATTCTTCTCAGTATGCATGACATCAAGGTTGTGACGAAGAAGATTATCCTTCCAATAAGGCAACTCCCAAAACATACTCTGTTTGGTCCAATTATGAGTAACACCGTATCCGGGGAATCTATGCGGTGGAACTTCAGTAACTTTACTAAAGTTCTGGACCCTCTCCCAAATTTCATCACCTGAAAGTATCGGAGGTGGATAATCATATTCCAATTTATTCCTTTTGAAATCATTTTTTATTCTTCTAAACTCATGACCTTCAGGCAAGAATTGACGATGACAATCAAACCATGATTGCTTTCGGCCATGTTTCAAAGTGAACGCTTTACTATTTTCCATGCAGTAAAGATAAGCTAGCTTCTCAGCAGTCATCCACCCAGACAACATTCCATACACATGAAACTCATTAATTGTCCACATTAAATTAGCACACAAATTGAAATTCTACTTGGTTGATATGTCATATGTTTCAACACCATCGTACCACAATTGTTTTAGCTCATCAATCAAATGTTGCAAATATACATCTATCAAACTTTTTGGATTACGTGGACCGGGGATAATACAATTTAAGAATATATATGGAGTAGTCATGCACAACATGGGTGGTAGATTATAAGGTGTAAGAAATACAGGCCAACATGAACACGGTGTCGCAGATACAGAAAAAGGCGTGAAGCCATCCGCACACAGACCTAACCGAATGTTCCTTGGTTGACTAGCAAAATCTGGATATGTCCTATTAAAGTGCTTCCAAGCTTCTTCATCTGAAGGATGGCACATAACACCAGGTGGTCTTCTATTTTCAAAGTGCCATCTCATATGAGGAGCAGAACTCATCGACGCATGTAACCTCTTTAGCCTAGGTATAAGAGGTAAATAATGCATCACCTTAATAGCGAACATCTTCCCACTGGAAAGCCTCTTGAAATGAGGCTTTCTACAAAATTTACAAATGCTTAAATTTCCATCATCTTTATAATATAACATGCAACCGTCTTCACAACAATCAATTCTCATTATCGAAAGTTCTAACTTAGAAACTAATCTCTTTGCCTTATAGAAATCACCAGGTAATTCGATTTCCTCACCAACTAGTTCATGCATAAGGTCAATGACACAGTCCATGGCTTCTTGAGAAATATTCCAATCAGATTTCATACTTAGTAATCTAACTGCAACTGACAACTCAGAGTGCGGACGACCTTTACATAGTGGACGGCTAGCTTCCTCTAACTGTTCATAAAAATGTTTTGCTTCATCATTAGGATTTTGTTCAATATTTTTGTTTGGCTCACCCCCAAAGTGCATTCCAAAAGCATTCGCAACCATATCATGAATTCTGGAATCACTTTTTCTATGCTCCCTCGACCTAATACTTTCACCAAGAACCATGTTATGAAATATCCCATCGCTACCATCCATCTCTCCATGATAAGTTCACACAAAGTAATTTGTTATAAACCCCTTCATATAAAGATGAACCTTAACTTCCTCCGGTTTTCCAAACTTCATACAGTCGCACTTAATACAATGGCACCTAATTATTCCTTCTTTTATGTATGGCGGAAGTGACATTGCATGTCTCATAAATTCCTCCCCCCTTCAACAAAATCCTCCCACAATCCCCAACGATTAGGATAATTCCTATTTTACATCCAAGAACGATGTTCAATCTATTTAAATAAACCAAGAACAAATTAAATTAGTTAATACATTAATAAACTCCTCCCTTTAAATCTTTTTTCTTATCTTATAAATGTATAATTCATAGTTTAAAGCATAAATTTAGGTACTCTTATTTAGGTATTTCTCCTCTTCTAGGACAATGAATTGTATATTTTCACAGTTGAACTCAATATAAGTAAAAAGCAAATTGGCAAAATAACAACCCTAATACTAAATAGTAAAAAGTTCACATGTGACGACCCAAAGGGTCATCACCTATTTTCCTCATCTGTTTCGTGCTTCCGAGGCCTTGAAAACCTCATTTTATATTGCCTCGATTTGATTGCACAGTCCGAGCGCGTAGCCAAAAATCTTTTATGTTGAAATATGTGGAATCTGTAAAAAAAAATTGAAGAATTTTGATATTAATATGATTATAGTTGACTTTGGTCAACATTTTTGGTAAATGGACCCGGACCCGAGATTGGACTGTCCCGGGAGGTCCGTAGAAAAATATGGGACTCGAGCATGTGCCCGGAGTCAAAATCTGAGGTCTAGAACCTGAGTAAAACAATTTTTCTGTTAAATTGTTTTTCTGAAATTATTAAGGAAAATAGAAAGGAAAATTGATAGAAAGACTATGGTATCGGGCTCGTATTTTGGTTCCGATACCCGGTACAAGTCTTATATATTGTTTAAGCGCTTTCTATAAAGTTTGGTCGAAATCGGACGTCGTTTGACGTATTTTGGACTATAAGTTCCAAGTTTGAAAGTTTACGAAGTTTAAAAGGAAAATCATGAGTTTTGAGGCTTGATTCTATGTAAATGATGTTATTTTGGCAATTTGATCGCGCGAGCAAGTCCGCAGGATGTTTTTGAGGTTTTTTGCATATTTGGTTTGGAGCCCCGAGGGCTCGGGTGAGTTTTGGATAGGTCACGAGAGCATTTTTGAAGTTAAATCACAGCTCATGCATTTCTGACCTACAGGCTTCGCATTTGCAAAGCCTGGTTCGCAAATGCGGTATCGCAAATGCGAAGCGAAGATGGCCCAGGTCTACCCAGTCTCCCAAATGTGAGATTTACCCTCGCAAATGCAAAGAAAGGGGGATGCCGAGTAGGATTGCAATTGCGATAAAGACTTCTCAAATGTGAAGTCTGGTATTAAGAGCTGCAGTCACAAATGCAATGCCCTTGCTCGCAAAAGCGAGAGGGCCTTGGTCGCAAATGCGAGAAATAGTTCGCAAATGCGAACCTAGCTAGCCAGACTTGGGTTCGCACATGCTATCCCAGATATCGCAATTCCCAGGAAAAACATTGTTGCAAATTCGAAACAATGTTCGCAATTGCCATATCCGCAGCCCAGCAATTTTTATACATAGTCGAAATTTCATCAATTTTCAACATACTTTCAAAACCCAAAACCCATAGGCGAGTTTTCAAGAGCAAATTTCATCCCAAATCACTTGAAAGTTGATGTTTACTCAATTCTATCAAGTTTTAACATCATTAAACATGTTTTCCATTTGAAATCAATGATTATCATGGGTGAAATTGGGGTTTTTGGGTAAAACCTAGGTTTTCTAGAAATTAGGGAGTTGGACCTCGATTTGAGGCCTGATTTCAAAACAAATTATATATTTGAACTCGTGGGGGAATAGGTAACCAAATTTTGGTTCGAACCTCAAATTTTGACCATGTGGGCCCGGCGGCATTTTGGGAAATTTTGAGAAAACTTTGGGAAACCCATTTTTATGCACTTAAACCAATTCATATAGTGTTTATTAATGCAATTGAACAAACTGTGATTAGATTCGAGGGAGTTTGAGGTGGAATTGCGATGTAAAGCAACAGTTCAGGATTAAGCGGGTTTCAAGGCTTTGAGGTACGTGTTTGGTATAACCCTAGCTTGAGAGAATAGGAGTTGAGTCTTGTTGCTAATTGCTATGTGATCGAGTAAGATGTATATGCATGGTGACGAGTATCTATACATTGGTGTCTAGCATGACCGTGAGTCCTTATAATGTGATTATCATGAGCTGGCTGTGAATTCCATGTTTATTGGAAGATGTTTATATATTTTGAATAATGTGTGAACAGTAAATGATCATTAAATTATTTGGATCGCTGGCTCAGAATAGTAAAGTGAATTATAAGATAATTATTCCCTTTCCGGGACGTAAGTATTTAATGTATTCTCCCTTGCCAGGATGATTGAACTATTAATTCTGCTCCCTTGCTGGGATGATTAAACTGTTAATTGTACTCCCTTGCCGGGATGATTGAACAATTAATTGTGCTCCCTTGCCGGGATGATTGAGCTGTTAATTGTACTCCCTTGCCCGGATGTTTGCTATGTATTTGTCTGTTGTGTGTCCCTTCATTGTGACTGTTGCTTGGGGACTCAAACTGTTAAATGATATTGAGGATCGGGTTGCACGCCGCAACAAATGACGCTGGGGATCGGGTTGCGCGCCGCAACAATGATAACTGATAAATAATATGGGTTGGGTTGCACGCCGCAACAGTGATATGTGGAGCGAGTTGC
Source organism: Nicotiana glauca (assembly GCA_026770625.1). Classification (NCBI taxonomy): domain Eukaryota; kingdom Viridiplantae; phylum Streptophyta; class Magnoliopsida; order Solanales; family Solanaceae; genus Nicotiana; species Nicotiana glauca. Next base: position 2,075 of record MU772809.1, on the reverse strand, counting down.
ATGCCGCAACAATGGTAATTATGGAGCGGGTTACACGCCGCAATAGTTGTTGATATGTGTGGTTGTGTTTGAATATTGACTTCTTGTTTCATGTTGGACTTTAAGCTACTTGGTTTTTACTCTAGATTACTGCTAAGTGTATTTCCCCATAGCATGTTTCCCCCTCCCATGCTGTTAATTACTTGGTATTCGATTTCTACTGTATATTTATAACTGCATAGGTTTATATGGTGTCCAGTCTAGCCACATCATTACTTTGCCGGGGTTAGGCTAGACACTTACCAGCGCATAGGGTCGGTTGTGCGGATACTACACTTTTGTGCATTTTTGCACAGGTCCAGGTTTTGAGCAGCAGAAGCAGCAGTACTTCGGGATCAGGATGTTATTATCACGAGACTGAGGTAGCCTTGCAGGCATCCGCAGGCCCGGTGTCTCTTCTTATGTTTTCATTTTTGCTGTTGCCTCCTTGTTTTCAAGCCAGACAGTTGTTATATTTCTTTCAAACCCTTGTATTTAGTTTATTCTTAGTGGTTCGTGAATATGTGACACCAAATCTTGGGTAGAGGATATTGTTGAGTATTCCGCATTTTTATTTAGAATTATGAAAATTAGACTTCCACAGTTATTTTTTTTATTACTACTGATGTTATAAATTGTCAACAGAATAGTTTTGCTAATGAAAATGGGTAGTAAATTGGCTTGCCTAGCTACTACGAGTCGGCCCCATCACGATCCCGATGGTGGGAAATCCGGGTCGTGACAAGTTGGTATCAGAGCACTAGGTTACATAGGTCTCACAACTCACGAACAAACTTAATAAGGTTATAGTGGTAGGTACGGAGACGTTTGTACTTGTTCCCCAGGGTCTATTGAGTTAGGAAAAAATCTCTAAATTGCTCTTTCTTGTCGTGCGATTTGGTTCCTCAATTGTTGATTAAATTTCTACTCTGTTCTTTTGCAGATGGAAAGAACACGCGCTTCCTCATCCGCTGATTAGTAGTCCGAGCCCCATACAGCTCCCGCTAGGGGCAGACGACGTGGCCAGGCCAAGTGCTGAGGTAGGGGCCGAACCCAGCCACCAGCAGCAACACCAGTGGTAGATACTGAGGTTAACCTTGGTGAGGAGGTTTTAGCCCCAGCCTAGACAGTTCCAGTGGGCGCAGCTCAGGTCCCAGAGTTGTTTATTACTACCCCTGTTCTTCAGGATGCCTTGGTACAGTTGGTTGGCATTATGGAGAGTGTCACCCGAGCATGATTGCTTCTTGCAGCACCAGCCACTCATCAGGCTGGAGGAGGAGCCCAGACTCTTACTGTACGTACTCTAGAGCAAGAAGCTCCCCAGACTCAGGTTCTACTGGTTCAGACAGTTGCGACAGTTTAGCCGGGGGTAGTTGCACAGACCGGTGATGGAGCAGCTATGTCCGCACATGCTTTATGGAGGTTGGATAGATTCTCTAAGGTCTTCACTGCTACATTCAATGGAGCATCTTCTGAGGACCCCAGGATTTCTTATACAGCTGCCATAAGGATTTTTAAAACATGGCCATTATGGAGTCCAACGGAGTTAATTTTGCGGCTTTTCGTTTGTCTGGATCTGCCAAGACTTGGTGGAGGGATTACTGTTCAGCCAGACCAGCAGGGTCACCGCCTTTGACTTGGGATCAGTTCTCGGAGTTGTTTTTAGAGAAGTTCCTTCCCATTACTCAGAGGGATGCTTACCGTAGGCAGTTTGAGCACCTCTNTTCAGCCAGACCAGCAGGGTCGCCGCCTTTGACTTGGGATCAGTTCTCGGAGTTATTTTTAGAGAAGTTCCTTCCCATTACTCAGAGGGATGCTTACCGTAGGCAGTTTGAGCACCTCCAGCAGGGTCTATAATGGTCACACAGTACGAGATCCAATTTATCGATCTGGCTCGCCATGCCCTCGTCATACTCCCAACTGAGAGGGAGAGAGTAAGGAGATTTATTGATGGGTTGATCCAGCCTATCCATCTTCAAATGGCCAGAGAGGCAGGTAGTGATATTACTTTCCAGGAGGCGGCCAATGTGTGCCACAGGTTTGAGATGGTTTTACCA
>MU772802.1:209195-235134 GCA_026770625.1 Nicotiana glauca | reverse complement strand
GGTCGTTTTGAGTACTAGCTCTCCGTTCAGCAGTCGGAGGCCATGAACAGCTTCATTTCAGGTATTATGACTTGTATACGTGGTCGGAATTTAGTTTCGGGAAGTCCGGAGTTGAATTGGGAAGAGAATTCTCATTTCGGAAGCTTAAGTTGAAAGAAATGAACTAGGATTGGAATTTTGAGTAAATGACCTCGGAATCGGGATCCGAAGGTTCCAGCAGGTTCGTATGATAATTTCGGACTTGGGCGTATGTCCGGAGTTGATTTTGGATAACCCTGGAGCATTTTGGAGCCTATTGTGGAAGTTAGTATTTTAGAAGAAATTTCATAAGTTTGGTTTGAAGTGCACTCCAGTGTTATCAATGTCCGTTTGGAATTCCGAGACTGGGAATAGCTTTGTATAGTGATTCTGGAGTTGGGGGCGCGATCGGAAGTGAATTCGGAGGTCCGTAGACCATTTTGAAGTCATTTGGCTAAAGATAGCAATTTTAAGGTTTTTGAAGAGTTTGACCGGGGGGTTGACTTTTTGATATCGGGGTCAGAATCAAATTCTGGAAGTTGGAGTAGGACCGTAATGTCAAATATGACTTGTGCGCAAGATTTGAGGTCAACCGGGCATGATTTGATAGGTTTAATCATCGGAAGTGGAAGTTGAAAAGTTCAAAGTTCATAAAGCTTGAATCGGGGTGTGATTCGTGATTTTAGCATTGTTTGACGTGATTTAAAGCCTCAAGCAAGTCCTTAATGTATTTCGGGATCGGTTGGTATGTTTGGTTGGGGTCCCGAGGGCCTCGGGTGGATTTCGGGTGGTTAACGGATCAAAAATTGACTTTGAAGAAGTGCTGAAGCATCTGGTTGCTGGTATTTTTGCTTCTGCGGTTGGATGACCGCAGAAGCGGAACCGCAGAAGCGAATAAGTGGCCGCAGAAGCGGTTTTGGACTAAGGCTTGGGGGACCGCAGATGCGGTCAAGGCTCCGCAGAAGCGGGACCGCATCTGCGGAGGTGAGGTCGCAAAAGCAGAAGGGCCGACTTGGAGAGGAGCCACAGAAACGGCTTTTGGACCGCTTAAGCGGAACCGCTGATGCGGTTTGGTCTTCGCTAAAGCGGAAATTTTTGCTGGAGCCTAGGGACCAAAGAAGCGAATAATTTTTTGCAAAATTGGAATCGCGGAAGCGGGATTTTTCCGCATAAGCGAAAATTGCTGAAGGCAGAAGGGTTATTTTAAAGTCGGGATTTGTTCATTTCACTCATTTCTCCCACTTTATTTGGCGATTTTTGGAGGGTTCGAGAGAGGATCTTCATCAATAATGCTAAGGTAAGTTTTTCCCACCCATTATGAGCTAAATACATTGATTATGTATGGATTAGGGCATGAAAATTAGTGTAAAAATTGAAGTTTTGGTTGGAAACCTAGAAAATTATAATCTTGGATTTTAGCCACGATTTTTGAGTATGGAATTAGGAGAAAATTATATATTTGAGTTCGTAAGGTCATGGGTAACATTTATCTTCGAGAAATTTTGGATTCCGGGCACGTGGGCCCGAGGGCATTTTGGTCATTTCACTAAACGGAGTTGGGAACTTGTATAATCTGAATTGTTAACAAGTATTTGAGTATATTCTCATTAGTTTATCGTTAATTGGCTAGTTTTGGTGCATTGTGCGTTGGTTCAAGCTTTCGGAAGGATGCAGAATGCCGATTGCGAGTCTTCGGAGCGAGGTGAGTCTCTTTTCTAATTCTGTGAGGGGAAAATTACCCCATAAGTGAGTTAAATTTATTATGTGCTCCTAGTTGTGGGGGAGCTACGTGCAAACGAGGTGACGAGAGTCCGTCCGTAGCTATTATTATGCTATTGTCCGGGTAGTTTAGGACCCAAAAAGCATGTTATATGTGGAATTGTGGGATCATTGATGGCTTAGATTGCTTAAATCACATTAAATTAATAATTGAATTTTTTTTCTAAACGACTTAAGCTTCGTTTTTCCCAATTAATAAAGAGAATTGACCTTTCCTGGATATTTGCTCCACGTTGACTTCCTGACTGTCTATCTGTCTGTGTGTGTTTTATTTTGGAACGGGCCGAACGCCTCGGCAGATTAATAGATGCATCTATAGGCGCGTCGTCGACCCTCAGCAAGTGCACGTTTATTTATGTTGGATCGGACCGTCGCCACGGTATGATTTGTGCATGCTTGTATTGCTGCCTGAAACTTGATTAAATTGTTGTTTCCTTTCATGGCTTAAAGATTTTCGGAAGATATTTTTAAGGGAAATTTTGGGAAGTTTTCCCATGAAGGAATTAATTGATTATTTGCTTCTTTCTAATTGGCTTAAAAATCATGTTATAGCATAAATCCACTTATTAGTAAACATATTACGGATGAGTCATTATTGGACCATTAGAAAGTGTCAGAGTTGACCATCTCGTCTCTACCCCTCCGGGATTAGGCGGAATATTTACTGAGTATACGTTGATTATTTACTCATACTACACTTCTGTGCATTTTTGTTGCATAGGTACTTGATACCTTTGCGGTCTACTGGACGCAGCGACACGGACGATTTAGGGACTAGGTGAGTTGCAGTATGTAAGGCGACCCGTAGCTCTTTGAAGCCCCTTTCTAGTAACTGTATTTCTTTTCTGTCCATTGTATTCTGGACGGATGTTGTGTTGTATTTTATGTGTGTATCAGTAGTTGCTCATGCACTTGTAACACCGGGTTTCTGGGATGGTTTCAGTAAATCTTTGTACCAATTGGTATTATTTAAGTTTGAATTCAAGAAATGATCTTATTGTATGTGAAACAGAAGGAAAAACCTTAGATTTTTCAAAGATATTAAAAGAGGGAATTAATTGATAATCTAATTGGCTGGCCTGATAGCGGTGTTCGGCGCCAGCACGACCCGTAGTGGATTTGGGTCGTGACATTGTCTTTTGTTATGATTCGACCCCTTTGAGCTTCTAGGATTTAATGAAGTCATTACCGTACATTTAAATGTTTGTGTCTATGACTTAGTTTATTTATTGTGATAATTAGTTTGGTATTGTCAAATAGGTGTCTAAGTAAACTGACATGGAGTTGTGAAGTGTTTAAAAAATGACTATTATAACTGACTCATATATGCCCCTGTACAATTCGAACTAGGTTTAACTTTCCGTCACATATATTTCACGTGGCTTTATGAGTCTTCCGTTAATGATGGAGGGCAAATACAAGCCCATTTGTTGACGACAAGGACAGAATAGAGACCAACTTTTAGAGAAGGGCTAGCCTGTCCTATTTCATATACTAAAGGAATATTTTAGGCCCTTTTTCCGTAGTTTCAATTAGTGCTTAGACATATACTTTTTGCGCGCACAATTATCGACCGTAAAAATTGCCATTCAAGGAATAGTGACTTCTACTTGCCCCTGAGCTCTAGAATCTATAAATACCTTTTCCACTCAAGAAATGCTAAAGCTATTTAGAGTTGGTATTTCTAACTAAGTCGGAAGGAGGGCTTTGAAACATGCAGGAATTGTAGTATGTATTCTCTTAATTTACTTTTTCATCTTTCTTTTCTAACTAATAGTTTTTGTATTTCATACCTGATTTTTATTTGGTATCATATTCATTTGATTCTCAATTTGCTGAGGCTAGGGGCGACTCAACACTATTAGAGTCCTAAAGCCAAACTAGCATAAGAGACCTTTAACCTTTTTTTTTATTTTTAAAAACAACTTTCTTATATACTATAATTTATTTAAAGTCTAATTTTCAAGATTTTTGAGATGCATAATTATGAATAATTATTTTGTTATAAATTTCTTCTAATAATTCTTTTTTAATCGGTAATATAGTTAAATGATTTTAAGTAAAATTTTATCAATTTTAATTTTAAAAATTTCTTTCAAAGTTTGTGGTCGAGGGCGGCCAGAGGTAATTGTTACAGAAACTGGTACTATTATTCAATAAGCAATATAAGTATTTGAAAAAGAATCAAGTCTTTTTATCTGATTGAGTATATCGACTAGAGTATTAACATCTCTCTTTTCTGCGGTTGTATCAATGATTCAACTTTTTTTTCTTAAGTTTTGAATAATTGGATTCATACTTTCTATTTGACATATTTAAATTTTGATAAATACTACAAGGATAATATATGCATACGTATTGAAATATCAAGAAAGACAAATGTAAGATGAAAAATAATACTAAAAATTTGGAATAGAAGAACCTAATTGATTAACTTGATGTGAAAATAAATATTTGTTACTTTCGCATTATACTTCTCGTAGGTTTCAGCTTGATAGACGAAAAATACAGAACAATAGGATTTCTTGGAGGCACAAAAAGAAAAATATAATAGTATTAATGTTTGGTGAGAACTGAGAAACATAAAGAAAAAAATTAAATATTAGGAAAAAAGAAAAAAAAGTGGAGAGATTTACATAATATTTAATGAGGAAAAAACATAATCACTTGATTCCTTTTATAAATTTGCATTTACATGTTAGGGGCCCAATTTTAAGGAACATGGATATTTTTCTTTTCAGTTTTCAAGATATGTAATAAAAGTAAAAATACTTAATTTTAAAAAAATTATAGGGTATAAGGGAAATTACCAGCTATGTCCATTTATAGGTAGGTCATTACAAAAATTGGCCAATTGATAAAATATTACTAATATTAGCCAATTAGCTATTTATAGCAAAAAAAATTAAAATTTTATTTTGTTTTGAGTGGGTATTATTAGAATAGATTGGGCACAACTTAAGGAACTTGAATCTCAGTTTTGGGATGATTTGGTGAAGTTTTGAGGTGGTTTGAATTGAAAATTCGGTAAAAATTGAACATGAAAAAAATGATATGTATATAATTTGTGTATCACATATGTATCATATTTGTATCTATTGTGTATCACATGTATATCCATGTATACCTGTGTGTGAGATACATGCGCGCTACATATTTGATACATGTGTCGCAGAAGACTTTTTTGAACTCGATTTAATGACGAATTTTGATACAAAACCAGTTCAAATCACCCCCAATCTTTCTCAAATTTTTTATATTGACTTATCTATATATTTTCAATGAATTTCAACTATACCCATTGAAAAAGTTCCTTTTTTGTTTAGATTTTTGGAATATTGTATATATTTTTTTTGCATTTCATCACCTTATTTGCTACCTCATCCATAAAATTTCCTTTCCATCTTGTATCTAGTGTTGCTAATCACGCTTAAAAATATGAAAGATGAGTTTTGTATCTGATTCTTTGAGAGAAAGAACCCTATTATTTGGTTTTTCAATTTTTGTTGGCTAGTTTTGATAAGTCTACGATTAATGGCTAGAGGTTGATAAATTAAGATTTATTTGGGACATTTGTGTAAGTTTTCTTTTGTGGGACCCCCTAAAGTTGGGGATCTAAAACTTGGGCTTCAGTTGCTTTACCGAAAAACCATCCCTGGTTCAAGCATTTCTTATTTTGTGTTTAACTAGCAGAGACGGACCAAGTATTTGAAGATGACGACGGCACCATTATTTTTCAATATAATTATGTATATATAAAGCCTTTTGATTTAGAGATTTAATTAAAAGTAGAAAGGGCGGGGAAATTGGGGGAAAGTAAAGCAAAAAAAATAATTTAAAAAAAAAGAAGAGAAAATGCATGGGTAGCTGTGTAGTAGCAAGGAATATGGGCCATTGGGCTGACCATATCAAATTCTCCAACTAAAAATATTGCTCATTGGGCTGACCATATCAAATTCTCCAACTAAAAATATGGGCCATCGGACTGACCACATCAAATTCTCCGATTGAAAAACGTAAAAAAATATGGAAAGTAACTGTGTAGCATAGAATTGATCTCAAACACTTAGCATGAATGCAGCGCCTTCTACCGATGGCTACCGCCTACCGAGAGATTTTATATTTAAGGTGTCCCATATATATATATATATATATATATATATATATATATACTATTTTTAAAGTATATACACATATAATAAATATTTTTTCTGAAGTTTTGTCGGGGACTCTGATATTTGCAATACTTGGAATCATCCATCTCTTTTAGATCTTTCACCGTGTCACTAAGATTCAATGATTTCATCATAGGCTCTTTCTTTACAGCCTAGAGATCCTATAAGCTTTCGGGGCTCTGTGCCCCGCTCCCTTCAACGCAAGTCCGCTTCTGTGGTTAAGCATACTGAACTTTTATCGGAGATGGGGCACAAAAAAACTTGTTTGGATGCCCTCGGTTATTGCATTGTGTTATCTAACCTCATGGGTATAGCAGTTTGCCCAATTGTAATTTTTAACTCAGCCGTTATATGTATATTTTCAAATAATTTAAACACATAAAGCCATACAATTTACGCTAGAACTTTATTAATGATAACAACAACGATAAGATAATTTATCAACTATAAAAATATGAATAAACCAAATATCTCACGATAAAATAAAACAATTTCAAATTTGAACGTTTTCCTATCAAAACTATGATCATCACCAAGTTAGTGGGAACCACACTGACACAAATACACAACACGAAAACTTCTCTATTAATATGAACTTCGTACAGGGGTAAAATAGTAATTCAATCAAAAGAGGGTTAGTGGGGAACACAATGGCATATTAACCAAGAAAAAAGGGATCTTCAGCTCAAGCATAGATAGAGGAATCCAAATATGGACCATATCTCTCGTGTGCTTCCTTTTCTCTTAATAAAATAACAATATTATACTCCTTGTGCATATTGTGTGTAAATCAAAAAGAAAATGTATATCATTTAATAATAGTTAAGTATAAAAAATGTATATGAAAGATAATGCCTTATACTCTTGGACTTGGGATAGTTTGGTAAGGAATATAAGAGTAGTACTAAATATGGTGTATTAGTAACGCTTGAATTAGTTATGTTGTTGTTGTTGTAGTAACGCTTGAATTAGTTATGTTGAAATTATTTTTTATTAACTGTTTGGTTTGGTGTACTAAAGGTTTTTAAATGACAGTAATGTTTTTATATATGCCTATCTATATATATTTAAAATTATGGTATTGCTAATGTCATTATTTGTTATATGTAAGAACGGTACTTAATATGGTAAATAACTAATAAAAGTATTTGTTATATATAAGTTGAAAAATATTATAAAAAAAGATATTAATAATACAAAAGTTAATACATATACTCTCTGCAATCCACTTTAATTAATTTTTACACATATTAAGAAAATTACCTTTTAACAAAACCTTTTAACATTAATTAAAAATGAAGTTGAACATTAACTTTAATTTATTTATTAAAAAAATATAACAAATACACTTATGCTCTTTATTCCAAAGACAACTTTGGAAAAAAGAAATTAAGTTCTTCTTGATATCTTAAAAAATTATGTCACGACCCAAAATCCACTAAGGGTCGCGGTGGCGCCAGACACCTCTGTCAGGCAAGCCAACTAAATTATCAATTAAATCCTCTTTTAATACTTTTAAAAATCTAGGATTTTTCCTTCCAAATTTCATAATTAAAAAAGTCTCTGCTTCAATTCAAATTAAATAATAAATGATTAGTACAAATCTTTCAACAAAAAAACCATCCCAGAATCCTGTGTCACCAGTGCATGAGCAACTACTGATAAGAAAAATAAAATACAACACATGTCTGAAATACAGTGGACAGGGAATAAGATTCAAAATGTTGAAAGGAACAACACTAGCTGCGGGTCGCCTCGAACAATGCAGCTCACCTAGTCCCAAAAATCATCCACGCTGCTATGCCCCGTAGGCTGCTAGAGGTATATATATATCTGTGCAACAAAAATGCACAGAAGTGTAGTATGAGTACGTAATCAACGTGTACTCAATGAGTATCCCGCCTAATCCCGAAGGGTAAAGACGAGATGGTCAACTTGACACTCTCAATTGTCCAATAATGATTCGTCCTTAATTTAAATTGAACAGTGGATTTATTTTATAAACATGATTCTAATCCAGATAGAGAAAATAAGTAAACACGTAATTCTTTCATAGGAAAACTTCCAGAATTTCCTTTAGATGTAATCCAAATATTTTTAAGCCATAAAAGAGCAATGACAACTTAATTAAGTTCAGGCAGCAACACAAGCATGTGCAATTCACACCGAGGCGACGGCCCAATCCAACAGAAATAAATGTGCACTTGTTGAGGGTCGACGGCGCGCCTATAGATGCATCTATTAATCTGCCGAGGCGTTCGGCCCATTCCAAAATAAACACACACAGACAGACAGACAGTCAAGAAGTCAACATGGAGCAATTATCCAAGAAAGGCCGATTCTCTTTAATAATTTGAGAAAACGAAGCTTAAGTCTTTTTAGAAATCTATTTATTAATTTAATGTGATTTAATCAATTCAAGCCATCAATGGGTTCAAAATTAATTCAAATATAACATGCTTTTGGGTCTTAGACTACCCGGACAATAGCATAATAGTAGTTATGCACGGACTCTCATCACCTCGTGCGTACGTAGCCCCCACAAATAGGAGCACATAAATAATTTAATTCACCTATGGGGATAAATTCCCCCTCACAAGATTAGAAAGGAGACTCCTCGCTCCGAAGATCTATAATCGGCATTCTACATTCTTCCAAAGGCTCGAACCAACGCACAAAGCTCCAAAACTAGCCAATGGTCATACAAATACATTAATATATGCTCAAATATTCATTACAAACTAATTTAAAGCAATTCTTAATCTGATTGGAAAGTCGACCAAAACGTCCTCTGGCCCATGTGCCCGGAATCCCAAAATTTTTCGAAGATAAAGTTTACCCATGGCTTCTCTAGCTCAAATATATAATTTACTCCTAATTCCATGCTCAAATTCGTGGCTAAATCCCAAGAATATAATTTTTTCTAGGTTTCCACCAAAAACCTCCATTTTCTAAAATTTCCAAAGCCTAAATCCATATATAATTAATGTATTCAACTCAAAAATGGGTGGGAATCACTTACCTTAGCATAAAGACAAGAATCCCTCTTTGAAGCTCTCCAATAATCGCCCCAAGCCATGAAAAATGAGAGAAATGAACTCCCAATCACGATTTTAAAACAAGCCTACAGCCCAGCATTTTTTGCTTCAGCGGTACATTTTTCGCTTTTGCGGATACCGCTTTTGCGATTGATGGCCGCTTCTACGGCTTTGGGCAGGGGGAGCTGGGCCGCTTCTGCGATTTACTTGGGCCTGGCCCCTTTTCGCTTCTGTGAGATTTCGACCGCATCTGCGGTCCCGCTTCTGCGGTCCAAGAACCGCAGATGCGGTTATGACAGAAGCAGCAACCTCAAGCCTTTCCAAATTCCAATTTTGATCCGTTAACCATCCGGAATCCATCTGAGGCCCCCGGGACCCCAACCAAACATACCAACCAATCCCAAAATACATTACGGGCTTGCTCGAGGTTTCAAATCATATCAAACAATGCTAAAATCATGAATTACACCCCAATTCAGGCTTTATGAAATTTAGAATTTTAAACTTCTATTTTCGATGTTTAAACCCATCAAATCACGTCCGATTGACCGCAAATTTTGCATACAAATTATATTTGACATTACGGACCTACTACAACTTTCGGAATTCGATTCCGACCCCGATATCAAAAAGTCAATCTCCGGTCAAACTTCTCAAAAACCTTTAAATTTCTATCTTTAGCCAAATGGCTTCAAAATGACCTACGGACCTCCGAATTCACTTCCGATCGCGCTTACAACTCTAGAATCACCATACGGAGCTACTCCTAGTCTCGGAATTCCAAACGGACATTGATAACACTGAAATTCACTTCAAACCAAACTTGTAAAATTTCTTCCAAAATGCCAACTTCCACAATAGGCGCCAAAACGCTCCCGGGTCATCCAAAACCCGATTCGGGCATACGCCCAAGTCCGAAATCATCATACGAACTTGCCGAAACCATCAGATCTCGATTTCGAAGTTATTTACTCAAAATTCCAATTATAGTTCACTCTTTCAACTTTAAGCTTCCGAAATGAGAATTCTTTTCCCAAATTAATCCCAAACTTCCCGAAATTCAATTCCGACCACGCGTACAAGTCATAATACCTGAAATGAAGCTGTTCATGGCCTCCGACTGCTGACCGGAGCGCTAGTACTCAAAACAACCGTTCGAGTCGTTACATTCTCTCCCACTTAAACATACGTTCGTCCTTGAACGTGCTGAGAACTACACTGGAGTAGTCTGAAATAACTATTTAGCACCTCATGCACCTTCCCGTGCTATCACAACTCATTTGAGCACATTAGCTCGATAAATTCTGAAGATATTTCCTTTTATTCAACAAATAAGCCTTAGATCCCAATTCCAACATTCGAAATTTCTATATCAGGCCTGTTTCCAACATACGACCACCATTTCAATCATTGCACGTTGTACTCAAACATGACTGCATAACTTTACTGGATTCTTACTTTGCAACACCTAGTCCACAGGACCATAATAATATTCTCTGATCCACTTAGCCAAAAATTTAACGAATCAGATGCTCGCATTGCACCTCATGACACGCAAGTCTTACTTTAACTCCTACAATACCGCCACGACGGATGAGATGTGCCGAAATTCATAACCAACTGCCGAGTCAACAAATCATTAGATCTATACCCCTGTCAAAACCATTACCTTATACAGGACCTACTAATGGCCTTATCTCCATAATACACTTCATATAATCAAATTGAACAGGTCCTAAATCCAATAATCTCGTCTCTCCCAGTACGAACTGCTCAGGCAATGAGCCACTCCGAATGCGATCAAAAGTCTCATACGACGCCACAATGTACCAATAGGCCACCAATCCGAACACAACACAAACAGGAAATCGAACTCTGGAAGGAATTACCTAACCCCCGCACTAGTACGGACTTTCCTTAGAAGATACAAAGCGAAACACACAAAAATAGCATACAAAAAACCAGACTCGATATCACACTATTGCGGCGCGCAACCCGATCCAAATAGCATACCCATGGCGGCGTGCCACCCGATCCAAATAACATACCCATGGTGGCGTGCTACCCGATCCACACATAGATCTCACATAAGGAGATTGCACTTCGAGCTAAAACTACTCATTACAATAAAAATATTGAATTTTGATCGCAAGCACGTTAAGTGCATAATACCATCCTTGAGAAAACACATAGCGCTATAGGCTACAAAACTCAATCACAACTGAGGTGCGGTACAAGATCTGAATCTCAAGAGCCATTTTGCTCATGATACGACATTCTCACGTGACCCTCAACATATACACAATTTCTCAGGCCGTCTGACAACTGACACGGCGCAATGTATCACTTCATGAAATATCTGACAACGAGATGACACCTTGACTACTCCATAAGGAGCGCATTACTGAAATGAACACAACTGGCCTATCATAGAGCCCATATTCACATTTAAACACATCCACGACCTCAAGTCAATCCTGATCACATCAAATTAAGCCAATAACCTTTCAAAGGTCCATACTAATTTCCTTCTTCTCATAACACACAAGAACAACTGTCATAATCGGAGCAAACCTCCTCGGTTCATAACCCAATAAACAAAGTGCCCTCCAGGCATAAATTCTCAAAGCAATGATATTACCCAAATTCCTTATACTTGATTAAAATCTTTAGTCAAACAAGTGACTACATACCACACTGGTACAATATTCCCTTGGAAACACGTTCCCACAATCTTCCGAAATAAATAACGGGTTCGCACATCTAAACCACCGGCCGCACTAACGCTGAAGAGCGATCAAGAATCCTTAACCAATATGCAAAGCCTCTTTCACAACATATCGATCTCAGGTGACGCTGAAGATAATACCAATTTACTTTAATCATTCAACCCTTTCCTTGCTCATCCGAGCCCATGACATCCTTGTCAACACCGAACTGCAACCTTAACCCTCACTTTAAATTTCCATACCTCTCACCGCACCCAATGTGCCAATATACGATAGAACACGATTTTCATCATAACTACGAAATCATTAATATTTTAACACTTTATCATATATGAAATTTTTGCTTAACTCACTTCAGGAAATTCATAGAAACACACAGGTAAATTCCCATAACCGTAGGATATGCAAATCTCTAAGTAGTGGCCCAAGCCACCATATTCCTTCCGGAATCTGCTTCCACTTAACAAGCCATAATAGAAGAATGCTTCTGAATAACATCAATTATGGCGGCCGACAAACCTCACACGTACCGCCACAAATCATGCGCATAACTCGATCACACTGAACGCACTGATCACAGACCCCAACATGCCAAATTAAACTATGGCTAATCAATCCACCTTCTTCCAATTCATCCTTGCTTGCCTTAGAAATAAGACTAACTCTATTCAACACATAATATACTCCATCTACACTCACCCCGAGTGACCTTGAATCACGAAATCATGTTGTCTTAAATTCCACGAACTATTTCATATCTTTCAGATGCTACACCACAAGTCAAAATATCATAGAGCATTCTGGTCACCTTCTCATAAGCATCTACAAAGATTGATTCTTAGTTGTACTTATAGGCTTGAAATCATTAGGCACCACACTTTATCTTTTGAGTTCCACTAGGACCGTTGCTGAGAGCCACCTGCTCTGACTTGATCCCGAATATAATCAGCTCCCTGAATCTTCTAGCACACTAATACCCTCTCAATGAAGCACCTGGCAGAGTCACTCCCCTTTTAACCCTCTTTTATACAAGGCATAAATCCTGAATCTTTTCCTAAGTTCGAACATGAGCCCATAAGGCTAACCATAGTATATCTTTAATAATTTCTCTGCTCAAATTACTACTTATGGCATTTTTCCGTAGCTGGGATAACCCCTCAGTATGCAAATAACCAGAAACCTCGCGGGTAGTTAACCCTGCAACCCAATCATAGGCGGTGGGACTCTCTCACTTAGCTTGAAGCCACTATTACACAACTCTGGGACTCACCAGACTCCTTTATCTCTTGTTGACATAACCTTATGCAATCATCCACTGCAAATTCTCGGGATCTTTCTGTAATTCCCCATCTTTCATATTCTGAATCATCATCCACATTCGCACGACCGATCTCTTTGTTGGATAACCTATATAATTCTTTGCAGAAGCTTCGCCAACCACGCAACCGCTAATCCGCTCACGGGAAATAACCCGCCTGCGAAAATCACTTCCCGACACCTTCCAAATGCTGCTGCATGGGATACAATCACTATGACATCAGAAACCAAATCTGGAGTCCAACCTCACTCTCTAGCTGCACCTGTCCGTTCACTCCTCGTGGACACCAATTAAATGTGCGGCAACACCTTTCTAAATTCAGAGTTATGCTGCGTCCTTCTTCATTTCAAGTAGCTCCTTTCCGTCATACCAAATCTCCTACTTCGAATTAAATCTACAGACTTTCATTGCCTGTCGCCAAAATCCCAGGTCATTCCAACTATCTTTAGGTGTGTAGTCATCCTACTACTAGGCCTTATACAGCTCCGCCACTCTCCCACTTTGGGCAAACTCACTCCTTTAATGAACTGCTTGGCCTGCGCTCCCTACGCCTGGCCTTTTAGAAGTTTAAAACTCCGCCTGACACTTCCCACATGTTTTCTCATCTTTTGCTGCTCAGTTGTTGCCTTAATAAAATATATCTTCTTGGAACTTGAATCCACAATTTGTTACTGACATGAAACTTTTTCTAAGGTCATCTTTCTCGGACCGCCAATATTTAAAGTACTGATTCAATCCTAAACCACTGCACCATACAATATCTGATGGTTATATCTTCAATAGTATTTCACAATATCCCGCCATAAAGGCGAATTGTAGCAGATTATAACATCGGCGAACTTGGTACGTTCCATTAGAACCACCACACCCTCTCATAAAAGAAAGCTCCACCACGCTTGCAAATACCAAGCCTCATTACTTCCACCAGCCCACATCTGAACATTCTTAGTCCGACTGCCTTTCCCCTGCCGGGAATAAAATACTGAATCCCTTGATTACATGCTGAGTAACCTCCCTACAATTCATTCACTACCCCGAAACATGGGAAAACGTCCCACCATCACAACAACACTACGGAATAATTGTTCATAAGCATCATGGCAACCTGTGCCTAGCCTCAAGGCTCTTAGAAGTTCTGTTACTAAGCTGAAATAATAGAATACCCCTCCATAATATGACTATAATAGTCCAATCAACTATACCGGGAGAATCATCCCGCGCCACATTTGTAGTTCCATTACAATCCTTCAATTTTCAATTTATAACAAGCGCTCGCGTAAGATTGAATATGAAGAAATCAAAGGCATAAGCCTCAAAGGAATTGAACCGCACGATAAGGAAATCAATAAGGGAAGTACTCCTAACAGCCCTGTAACCTCCCAAAGATAAGTACAGACGTCTCCGTACCGATCCGCGAGACTCTACTAGACTTGTTAATGACTCGTGAGACCGATGGGAACCTAGTGCTCTGATACCATGTTGTCAGGACTCAAAATCCACTAAGGGTCGTGGTGGCGTCGGACACCTCTGTCAGGCAAGCCAACTAAATTATCAATTAAATCCTCTTTTAATACTTTTAAAAATCTAGGATTTTTCCTTCCAAATTTCATAATTAAAAACAGTCTCTGCTTCAATTAAAATTAAATAATAAATTATTAGTACAAATCTTTCAATAAAAAAAACTATTCTAGAAAACACTTGTTCGAAATACAGTGGACAGGGAATAAGATACAAAATGCTGAAAGGAACTACACTAGTTCCGGGTCACCTCGAACAATGCAACTCACCTAGTCCCAAAAATCATCCACGCTGCTATGCCCCGTAGGATTCTAGAGGTATATATATATATCTGTGCAACAAAAATGCACAGAAGTGTAGTATATGTACATAATCAACGTGTACTCAGTGAATATCCCGCCTAATCCCGAAGGGGTAGAGATGAGATGGTCAACTTGACATTCAATGGTCCAATAATGATTCGTCCTTAATATAAATTGAACAGTGGATTTATTTTATAAACATGATTCTAATCTAGATAGAGAAAATAAGTAAAAACGTAATTCTTTCATAGGAAAACTTCCAGAATTTCTTTTAGATATAATCCAAATATTCTTAAGCCATAAAAGAGCAATGACAACTTAATTAAGTTCAGGCAGCAACACAAGCATGCGCAAATCACACCGAGGCGACGATCCGATCCAACAGAAATAAATGTGCACTTGCCGAGGGTCGACGGCACGCCTATAGATGCATCTATTAATCTGTCGAGGCGTTCGGCCCGTTCCAAAATAAACACACACATACAGACAGTCAGTCAAGAAGTCAACATGTAGCAATTATCCAAGAAAGGCCGATTCTCTTTAATAATTTGAGAAAACGAAGCTTAAGTCTTTTTAGAAATCTATTTATTAATTTAATGCGATTTAAGCAATTCAAGCCATCAATGGGTTCGCAATTAATCCAAATATAACATGTTTTTGGGTCTTAGACTACCTGAATAATAGCATAATAGTAGCTACGAACGGACTCTTGTCACCTCGTGCATACATAGCCCCCACAAATAGGAGCACATAACCAATTTGACTCACCTATGGGGTAAATTCCCCCTCACAAGATTAGAAAGGAGACTCACCTCGCTCCGAAGATCCATAATCGGCATTCTACATTCTTCCGAAGGCTCGAACCAACGCACAAAGCTCCAAAACTAGCCAATGGTCATAAAAATTCATTAATATATGCTCAAATATTCATTACAAACTAATTTATAGCAATTCCTAACTCCGATTGGAAATTCGACCAAAACGCCCTCGAGCACACGTGCCCGGAATCCCAAAAATTTTCGAAGATAGAGTTTACCCATGTCTTCTCAAGCTCAAATATATAATTTACTCCTAATTCAATGCTCAAATTCATGGCTAAATCCCAAGAATATAATTTTTTCTAGGTTTCCACCAAAAACCTCCATTTTCTAAAATTTTCAAAGCCTAAATCCATACATAATTAATGTATTCAACTCAAAAATGGGTGGGAATCACTTACCTTAGCATAGCAGACGAGAATCCCTCTTTGAAGCTCTCCAACAATCGCCCCAAGCCATAAAAAGTGAGAGAAATGAACTCCCAATCACGATTTTAAAACAAGCCTACTGCCCAGCATTTTTCGCTTCAACGGTGCATTTTTCACATCTGCGGATACTGCTTTTGCGGTTGATGGCCGCTTCTACGGCTTTAGGCAAGGGGAGCTGGGCCGCTTCTGAGGTCTGGGAGCCGCTTAAGCGGAACCACTTCTGCGGTCCTGGGCCGCTTCTGCGATTTCCTTGGGCCTGACCCCTTTTCGCTTTTGCGAGGTTTCGACCGCATCTGCGGTCCCGCTTCTGCGGTCCAAGAACCGCAGATACGGTTATGACAGAAGCAGCAACCTCAAGCCTTCCCAAATTCCAATTTTGATCCGTTAACCATCCGGAATCCATCCGAGGCCCCCGGGACCCCAACCAAACCTACCAACAATACGTTACGGACTTGCTCGAGGCCTCAAATCATATCAAACAGCGCTAAAACCACAAATTTCACCCCGATTCAAGCTTTATGAACTTTAAACTTTCCAACTTCTACTTCCGATATTTAAACCTATCAAATCATGTCCGATTGACCTCAATTTTTGCACATAATCATATTTGACATTATGGACCTACTCCAACTTTCGGAATTGGATTCCGACCCCGATATCAAAAAGTCAGCCTCTGGTCAAACTTCTCAAAAACATTCAAATTTCTATCTTTAGCCAAATGGCTTCAAAATAACCTACGGACCTCCGAATTCACTTTCGATTGCGCTCCCAACTCCAGAATCACCATACGGAGCTACCCCCAGTCTCGGAATTCCAAACAGACATTGATAACACTAAAATGCACTTTAAACCAAACTTATGAAATTTTTTCCAAAATGCCAACTTCCAAATAGGCGCCAAAACACTCCCGGGTCATCCAAAACCCGATCCCGGCATACGCCCAAGTCCGAAATCATCATACAAACCTGCCAAAACCTTCAGATCTCGATTCCGAAGTCGTTTACTCAAAATTCTAATCCTAGTTTATTATTTCAACTTTAAGCTTCCAAAATGAGAATTCTCTTCCCAAATTAATCTCGAACTTTCCGAAATTCAATTTCGACCATGCGTACAAGTCATAATACCTGAAATGAAGCTGTTCATGGCCTCCGACTGCTGAGCGGAGTGCTAGTACTCAAATCGACCGGTCGGATCGTTACAAATCAAATATTATGGACTATAAAAAAGACCAAACAATCAATTAAAGAGAATCAGAAAAACCATTATTTTTCGACTTACTTTAGTACTTTTTTTTAAAAAAAAATTCTCTCTCTAGAAAACTACCTCCCCACTGACGGTTTCTTCAAGCGACAGTTACGTTTGGCGGGAACGGTGGTTGTCAATGGCGAAGGGCAAAGGAAGTGGACCAGGACGGCCAAGGAAGATACCAATCCTAGTTATCGGAAGCTCACTAACAACAACTACATCTCCATCAGCTCAATTCGCTTCTCAGAAACCACATGCAACATCAACAATGGCATATCCAGGAGTGAATCATGAGATTGACAAAGGTGCCATTGATTCTGCTACTAACTCGACACAATCAGTTGAATTGGATAGTAGAATGCCTAAAGATGACAGTGGAAAGAACAAAAGTCTGGGTGAATGCATAGCTTCAACTTCGAGTGTATCACCTATGGTTCAATTGCAACCAAATACATATGCAGATGAAAATCTGTAGAAATTGAAGGCTAACAAGGACTCAACTGCTTCAGAGTGGGTCAATCTGTTCGCTAAAACTCGAATAGCATCTAACGACCTTGCTCTATCTTACATAGCCCCAACAATTGTGGATAGTAATGTGGTTACTCAACTAGATCTAGCAGAGACTGTGAAAGAGGTTGGAAAGTGGAAGCACTCGTTGATTGTTGCAGTATTAGGAGAAATCCCAAGTTATAATCAGATGAAAAGATATATTAATCACAATTGGTCAAAAGCCTTATGCTCTGAATTGTTTTGGCATGAAAAAGGCTATTTCATTGCCAAATTCAAAGAGGAAGTTGACCTCAAGGAAGTCTTGTATGGAGGGCCTTACACGATTAATAATCGACTTATTATCCTGAAGAAATGGTCTCCTGATGTAGAATTTGATACAGCCTTTCGCAAAGAGATTCCCCTATGGGTCTTCTTTTCCCAATTTGCCTATGGCTTACTGGGGAAAAGACTCTTTAAGCAGGCTGGGAAGTGCTATTGGAGTGCCACTATTTCTGATAAATGTACAACTAATCAATCGAAAATCTCATTTGCGAGGATGCTGATTGAAGTGAACATTACTAAGCCACTACCAACTCCAGTCACAATAAAGGATCCTTCTGGAAAGATGTACAAGCAAGTGGTGCGGTTGAATGGCAACTTGAATTCTGCTCTGATTGTGAACAGCTGGGGCATATATGCAAACAGAATGAGGAAGTTCAAGGGAGGCCTCAGAAAATTCAAAAATTATATGGCAAAGCTCATCAGCCAGCAAAGGAGTGGAGAAGCAAAGGCAGTATACAACAGAATACAAGTAAGCCTCAAAAGCTAACTGAATTAAACACTAATCCCAATAGTGTTGATACAGTATCTCCCATAGCCCAAGCTGCTCCTATAGTAGTTCATAATATAATGGCTGGAAAATCAGTGGATATTGCACAGGGCATGACACAGGCTAAAAGGCATGAGAATAGTGTATTGAGAGACAAAAATAGTATTTTAACTCCCAGAACAAATGTAGGTGGTACTGATTTTTCAATTACCACACAGAACACTTTTGAAGTGCTATCAGGAGATCCAGGGGATAGACAACCACCAGATAGAGGTGGTACATTAGGTCCTTCTAAATGACTGTTCTCGTGTGGAATGTGAGGGGGGAAAACCAAAGATATAAACGGAAGGAGTTGGCTAGATACCTAAAAGAAAATCATATTTCTTTAGCTGGTTTAGTGGAGAATAGAATCAAACAGCAAAATCTTTTGTTATTGCCCCCAAGATTGCAAAAAATTGGGGCCTAGTTCATAACTATGATCATACAGTTAATGGGAGAACATGGTTACTAGTGGACAGTAATGTATGGCAAGTAGATGTGATTCAAACGGATGCTCAATTTATTCACTGCATCATTAGTAGCTCTACTATCAGGTGTGCTATGACTGTGGTATATGGATATAATAGCTTAGAGAAGAGGAAGGAGATGTGGCAAAAGCTTAAAAGTCTTGCACAAACTATTAACTATACATGGTTGTTGTAGGGGGATTTCAATGCTATCATTTCTACCCAAGATAGAGTATCAAAGGTAGCTCCTATTCAAGCTGATATACAAGATTTTGCAAACTTTTGTTCTGACACAATGTTGGCTGAAATCCCTTGGAGAGGGGAATTCTTTACATGGACAAATGGGTAAAGACAAGGTAATTAGTAGGTTAGATAGAGCTTTAGGGAATGATGAATGGATGATGAATTTTGATTACCTATCAGTTGAAATAGGAGATCCATTTATATCAGACCACTCACCACTCACACTAAAATTCCAGAGGAGAAATAATAGCATAAGAGTGCCATTCAGGTTTCTAAATGTTTGGGCAGAACATGAAGATTTTTAAAATATTGTAAGGGATAGATGGCAAAGAGATAATAAGTCTTGTAAACTAGCTTCTATTTGGTACAGGCTAAAAGCAATAAAATCTGTATTCAAGGACTTAAACAATAGAAGCTTCAGAAATATCACAGAAAAGATAACCCAAACAAGAAGAGAACTTATTGAATACCAACAAGAAATAAATAGAAATTATTCAGACCAATTAAGAATGATGGAGAAAGAGGCCAGATTTCAATTACAAAAATGGTCAAGTATTAAAGAGAAGATTCTGCATCAGAAATCTAGAACTCACTGGATCAATGTTGGAGATGGAAAAAACAAATATTTCTTTGCAATGATGAAAGACAGAACAAGCAGGAAAAATATCCATACACTAACAGCTCTGAATGGTGAGATACTAACAGATCCTAAAAGAATCAAGAAGGAAATAATGGATTTCTATAGAGCCTTATGGGAACTGCAGCTACTACTCTTCTAGCTATTAATAAGCAAATTCTAAAAAGGGGGCCTTAACTAAATCATCAGAAGATTATGGAACTGATCAAAGATATATCCAAACATGAAGTAAATGAATCTATGCATGCTATTGGTAATGACAAAGCTCCTGGCATTGATGGTTATAATGTTGTCTTCTTCAAAAAAGCATGGGAAGTTATCAAGGATGATGTATATGAAGCAGTAGTGGATTTTTTTGCTACTGGGGTGATGCCTAAGGCCATTAACTGCACTACAGTTACTTTACTACCCAAGATCACCAACCCTATACCATAAAGGACTACATACCCATTTTTTGTTGATCTCTGTTGTATAATATTATCTCCAAAATCTTAGCATCAAGGTTGCAGAAAGTAATGGACTACTTGATTGATGGATCTCAGCCTGGATTCATTCCTGGGAAAAAGGGAGCTGATAATATCATTTTAGTACATGAACTGATCAAAGCCTACTCAAGGAAACATATATCACCTAGATGTATGATCAAGGTTGATTTACAAAAGGCTTATGACAGTGTGGAATGGAGCTATATGACACAAGTCATGGAAGTTCTGGGGTTTCCTCACAAATTCACTCAGTGCGTATCATCCTGTATGCATAGTGTGAGTTACTCTATCTTGATAAATGGTGAGCTAACTGAACCCTTCCCTGCTGCTAAAGGCCTCAGGCAGGGGGATCCAATATCCACATTTCTATTTTCTTTAGCAATAGAATATCTAAGCAGACTTCTCACTTATCTGAAGAAGGAAAAGCAATTTTATTTTCACCCAAAGTGCAAGAAACTGGGCATTACTCACTTGAGCTTTGCAAATGATCTGTTATTTGTTTCCTAGAGGCGATAACCAATCTGTTGCAATGCTGAAGCAATATTTTGATCAGTTCTCCACAGCATCTGGACTAAAAGAAAACCTCAACAAGAGTTCAATCTATTTTGGTGGAGTGTGCAAGGTAGATCAAGATATTATCATCCAACAGTTGGGGTATGCACAAGGTGAACTACCTATTAAGTACTTGGGGGTCCCTCTTACTACCAAAAAGATGAAGATGCACAATGGAAATCATTGATTGACAAAATAGTAGCTAAAATATCATCCTAGACTGCAAGAAAGTTATCATATGCTGGTAGGGTTCAACTTATTAGAACTGTTCTCTTTGGAGTACAATCTTATTGGTCTCAAATATTCCTGATACCCTCCAAGGTGATCAAGCTTATTGATGTTTACTGTAGAAACTTCATGTGGTCAGGAACAAATGTCATTACCAAACGTGCATTAATATATTGGGACAAAGTCTGTCAACCTAAGAGTGCTGGAGGACTAAACATCCTAAACCTTAAAAGATGGAACAAAGCTGTCATTCTCAAGCTACAATGGGACTTGGCAACAAAGGCAGACAGATTGTGGATCAAATGGGTTCATATGTACTATATAAAATGGCACCCTATAGCTACAGTTAATGTACCAAAGCAAGCGAGTTGGATGGTTAAAAAGATCATGACTGTTGCTGGTCCAAATATACAGATGCAGGGAGATAATGGCAAATGCAGTAAGATCAAGCAGCTATACTTGCAGCAAATTGAATCATTACCTAAAGCTGAGTAGAAAGCAATCATGTTTAAGAATCTAGCTAGGCCTAAGGCATTGTTCTCCATATGGCTGATCATACAGGAAAGAATGATGACAACAGACAGGCTGAACTAATGGAATATTAACGTGGATCCAATATGTGTTTTTTGTGGAAATCATTCACAGACTCATGTTCATCTATTCTGGGAATGTACTACCAACACTGGATTATAGACATGAATTTTCAATTGGCTACATATCCGGGTGAAAATAAAAATGTGGGATCAGCTAATAGCCTGGTTTGTGGAGAAAGCAAAGAAGAAATCTGTTGAAGGGCAGCTCTTGTGAATGGTTCTAGCTGAAACTTTGTATAGTATATGGAATGAAAGAAACCATAGAGTTTTTGAAAAGGTACATAGAGATACTAAGAGCATTATTAGAGAGATAGTATACACATGTAATGTACAGGCTGTAGGAAAGCTTAGAGAAGTCCTGCAGCAAAGACTTCTATAGGGTATCTTGGTTTAGGCAGGTAAGTGTTAAGAGGCTCTTGTTGGCAGGCCTAGCCCTCTTTCTCCACTCGAGCCTGAAGTTCGTTGACAAACCCAAGGGTAAATCCAGGGGGAGGGGGCAGCCAGAAAAAATAGTTCCTGAGGTTCTAGAAAATAATAAACAAGAATCTTGATCCATCGGTAGCAGAGCCACCAAGTGAATGACCTTAATGATCATTTTAGAAGTAGCGCTGTGTTCCGGTGTTAACGACTTCGAAAAGAAGGTCAAGGTTGAACAGTAGACAAAGACAAAGGCGTTAACACTCCCAAATCTGGAAATCCTAACCACAGTTTTAATGATAACAGGCGGCGAAAGCATACAAAGATAGTGAGGCTTCCATCGCTTAGATTTAGGGCGATAGGGCGCACCGCCCACCTTTCGGTCCGGAGCTGAAGTTTTCTCTTTCTGTCAGAAAATGAGCTTCTAGAAAAATATCGGGAGGGAGTGCTACTGCTTCCTTAATTCATCAATTCTCATCTATGAAAGGGATCCAATTCAGTATCTTGCGTATGAATTCATGTTGTCAACGAGGATCTTAGCCCCTTTCCTTGTTGTTTTCCCGTAAAATAAAAAAAAATCTCAGCGTGAAGGAAAGTGCTTCTAATCTCTCTGAGCCCTCCATACAGTGGCACAGCCCGGCCCCTCGGTGTCTTACACGGCTTCTTCAACCCTGCCAAATTGATGGTTCACTACATATTTGAGGCAAAAAATCAATTTAATAAGGCCATTTAATAATAGTCATCTCTAATTTTGTTTGAAGTTTTTATTTGTAGTTTTTAACATGCAAAATCATTACTTTTTTTTGTAATTAAATTATTCTATTTTTTCTTTTTTTAGTCATAATATATCCAATTAAACTTTCTTGAGACAAGATTTACCTGATGTAAAATTGTATCAATCTCAAGTTAAGAGTCAAACCTCTTTATAACAACAACATGTGTCGATATTTTTTGGATGCTATAATAAAATATTATTATAGAGGACAAATATTATAACATAACATAAAAATATATTCGTAAAAAGACTTAATTTTTATAGTGAATGACTGTTATATAAGAATGATGTTATGGACATGTATGACTGTACTATTTCATAAGTAATATAAGTACTTGAAAAAGGTCAAGTCTTCTTACCTGATTTATCCATAAACTGCTATATTTCTCCACCATGAGCTGTTAATAATATACGTACAACATATCAGGAAATATTCGAGCTGCTTAAAGCATGAAAAAATTCACTAATTATGCACTAATGATCTATATGAACTTCCACAGGCGGTGGGGATTTAAAAGGGTCTTATTTCTTTCAAAAAAAAATAGCAAATTTACTTATTTACCTTTCAAAATAATTTATATTTAATTTATGATAAATTTTTCGAACAAATATAGTTCTGTTGTTAGCAAATTTATCACTGATGTCACTAATACGAGCCCTTATTAGTTAAATGCAAAATATTTTGGAAAGTATATCAGTAAATCTGTCTCTTTTACCTATTTCTTTTATTTTTTAAGATTTATATAATAAGTTGTGTTATAAATAGAACTGTATTTATGGTAAATATGTATATTTAGAGAAATTCTAAGGTTCATTTCTTGGTGGCTAAGTCATTCTTTCTCTATCAATAGAGGGTTCTATTCTATTGTAAATCATCTCATATCAATAAGAATTCCCTCTCTCTCTCTCTCTACTTTACTCTGCAATACTCTTCTTCTACTTTTATTGTTTCATAAAACGTTATCAGCACGAGACTCTAATCAATTGAGTAGAAGCTTTGGAATTGAGCATAATGATTGTCAATTGTTCCATGAACTTCATTCATGATTAATTTCTGGATTTAAGGTATGTATTTTACCGTATTTTTCTCTTTTATTCTATAATTTGATTTTATATACAAGCAAAGACAACAAAGTTTGAATATAACTCTAATGGAGTTTGTAAGAAATTATAATCACCTGAACTGGTAAAATTTCTATGTCTTTCCATGATCAAATTCAGGTATAATTGTGGGCAAGGAATTGAAAACACGTCCCATTAAATTTGCTCCATTCTCATTCCCTTAAGAGAATGTGATAGCAATATATAATAAGTCTGAAAGAAGATAAAATTATTACCATAAAGATATCAATGGATGTGGACGTGGTAATAGACGAAACTATAATCGTCATTATCGTGGTAATGAGAATAATAAGATTCTCAAAATAAGCCTTCACTCTATGAAGTTAATGTTTGTCATCGATTTGACATAAGATTTTGTAAAGCACATACAGATGACTATGGTCCATTCATGATGTGAATGTGACAACATGTGATTTATGAATACATATTTATTCTTGGAAGAATATGAACTTGCTAGTGGTAGTGAATATACCACGCACTCACCTCTAGAAGGAGGTTTGAGATGATATAAGAAAAAAGTTTCATTATTATGGCATGAATGGTCATTGGTCACGTACCTATTGTACGCCAAAATATTTTGGCAATGTGATTATTAAAGGACAACAATAATGCAAGAAACATATCTTGCGTATAATTTTGACCATAACCATAATAGTATAACTTTCTCCTTAAAAGTTTATTCACCATATAGATGATGATGAATATGTGGTAGTACCAATTAATTGAGAGCTCTGAAAGAGCCAATTATTACTATTTTGGAGGAACACAATTGATTATCATGTCAATTTATTGTGTAGTAGTAAGTCTCAAAGAAACTTAATTGAGTTTCTAAAGTATACGCGACAACGATTGATTATATTGAGACTAAAAATAAAGGAAAGATTTAATATCTTCTATTACTACAACTTGTAGCGGGATAATATGTATGTGAAAAGCTACCCGCTTTATTCTCCGGTTTGTACTACATAAATAAAAGAATACCACAATAAAATGGATGTTTATTGATATAAAAACCCATATCATAATAAACTTGGAGTTTATTGATAATTGCACACGGCATGGTGTAAATCTGAAGTTTATTAATATTGATAATTTATTCAGTTGGTATAATTAGTTTAGCCATATCAATTAAGTAAGATGTGCAAAAATAATAGATAATTCACATAGGTAAATATCAAAAGAGCTGGAAAGTTCTTTACGAATTCTATTATATTGCTTGTTCTAATTAATTAATAAATCAACTAAAATTAGGATTTGGATCCCATGAAAGCTGAAAATATCAAAGGTGAATATAGACCTATTCACCTGTCATGTATACCACATAAGATGCATATATGAGATGGTTACATGTGCTGTTATTATCAACCCGTAACATGGTGTTTACTCGGTAACTTGCTCAATAATTTGATTTAGAGCATAATTTCCTGTGACGACCCAAAGGGTCATCACCGTATTTCTCCCTTTTTTCGCGCTTCCGAGGCCTTGAAAATCTCATTTTTAGTTGCCTCGATTTGCATGCGCAGTCCGGGCGCGAAGCCGGAAAGTTTTTATGTTAAAATATGTGAATTCTGTAAAACAATTTGAAGAATTTTGATATTAATATTGATATAGTTGACTTTGGTCAACATTTTGGGTAAACGGACCCGGACCCGTGATGTGATGGTCCCGGGAGGTCCTTAAAAAAATATGGGACTC
>MU772802.1:105590-199422 GCA_026770625.1 Nicotiana glauca | reverse complement strand
CGAGTTTGGACCATGTGGGCACGGTGTCGGATTTTGCTATTTTTGGAAGAATGATGGGAATTCTATTTCTAGGCTATGGGATTGTGTTTTTGAGCCATTATTGATAAGATTGAACTAATTATGGCTAGATATCGTTGTTTCGAAGTTGGATTCTAGAGAAAAGACGGTGTTAGAGGCTTGATTGCTATTTTCGGACCAAGATAAGTGTTTGATCTAACTTTGGCTGATTAGGATTAGAGTATTACAAATTGCTATTTGCTAAATGATCGAGTGCGGTGTATAGGCGTGGTGACGAGTGTCTATACACCAGAGTCTAGCATGATCGTGGGTCCTTGTTTGTGCTTGTTTTTGAGATAAATTTGAAACTCTTCTAATCTAATTAATGATAACTACATAATTTGAAGAGTTTGAGGATAAATCATGAAATATTAATACTTTGGAGCGTTGGCTCGAATGATAAACACTATTGAGTAATTAGATGAAAGTATTGAAAGGAGTTGTGATTGAACACTCCCTTGCCGGGATTTTGGTATAAATTGAACACCCCCTTGCCGGGATATTTGAGTTGTTAGATATATTCCCTCGTTGGGACTTTTGTTTTCTTTTATGTTACTCCCCTCGCACCTGAGTTGTGAATGATGTCGGGTGAGTTTTGTTGGTAAATATTGAGGATCGGGTTGCACGCCACAACGGATTAATTATCGAGGACCGGGTTGCACGCAGCAACGGATTAATTGTCGAGGATCGGGTTGCACGCCGCAATAGATTAATTGTCGAGGATCGGGTTGCACGCCGCAACGGTGTTAAATGTTGAGGATCGGTTGCGCGCCACAACGGGAATATGGACTGAGTATATTGTTCTGTGTGTTGAGCTTTCGGTACTTCTTTATCAGTTATTACTTGCTCAGTTTTCACTCTTGTTAGCCGATTTCTATATTTGAACTGTTGTACCCCCCAGCATGATCCCCTCCCCTTTTAACTGTTTAGATTAGCGTATTCTTCTGTTATTGTATATATCTGTACAGGTTGTTTGTGGTAGGTCCTGTCTAGCCTCGTCACTACCTCGCCGGGGTTAGGCCAGGCACTTACCACCACATGGGGTCGGTTGTTCTGATGCTACACTTCTGTGCCTTTTTGTGCACAGATCAGGAGGCAGCGTACGGACCGCCGCAGCAGTTCTAGACCGGGAGCCGACCTTCAGTCCAGAGACTCTTAGGTAGCTTAGCTGACGTCCGCGGGCTCGGAGTCTCATCTATGTTATTTCAGTTTGTTTATTTGTATCGAGACAGACTTTTGTATTTTCTTTCAGACTGATGTTTTTAGTACTCCTTAGTAGTCCGTGAGTGGTGACACCAGATACTGGGTAGAGATATGTTTTTAAACTTCCGCACTATGATATCGTTTTTGTTAAAAGTCTTCCGCATATTTTAAGTATTTATTTCAGTTTATCATATTGTTCTAGATAAAAACTTTGTGAAATGTTTAAATAGTTGGCTTGCCTAGCTCCGATAGTAGGCTCCATCACGACCTCGGTGGTGGGAAATTCGGGTCGTGACATTTCCAGATTATTCATTCAACATAGTTTATCTTGATAAGATGGTTTACATCACAGCTGGTTTAGCGAAATAATTTATTGAGCACCTCCGCTTAATAGCTAAACTATTTCTTATAAGAACAAAGTTTTGTATATCAGTTTGATATATGTTATATACGAAAGTATATTATTTTCTCCCCTCACAAGTGGTTCAGGGTTAGGAACCAAATAATTCTATCTTATTATTATTGATGTGCGGTGTATATTTTGATTAACACTATAACGCACAAAGATGGGTTCTCAAAGTTGAGGAAACAAGTTAGTTTTTCTGACATGAGGAGGAGACATGATAAACAGTTGAGAAAAAGTTACGTGGAATGAATTATCATTTATACATCTAGATACTCGAATAAGATAATATGAACTTGAAGTTCATAAAAAGGATAATTCATTTGTAATATATTGCAAAGCATGCCAAACGCATTTGCTGACCCAAAGAAAGTAACTATATTCTTATTACAAATGCTCATATTAAGTCCTAGAAGCACAAAGTCTATGGTACGCTTATAGCATATAGACAAATCGGTTTCAAATAAACTTCTTGATAAAGAAGATGAGCAAATGATCAAAATGATCATAATAAAGGAGACAAGTGATCCAGAAGATCACATGACATAATACTTCATAAAATCTCAGGAGAGATTCAGGTATTTGAAAATATGAAGGAAGAGATTTATATGTTATGTCTTTATGAAAAATAAGGAGATTGGAACTGATATAAAATGTTCGTCGACGTCATCTATGATACTGCTAAATATATATGAGGATCTTAAGTCTGAAGAAACAATTCGAATAGAATTTGTTTCATATGAAAGACTTGTAGTTTTGAACATGTAGTTCAAACATTTGAAAGTATAAAGTCAATGATATGTGCAATTAGTTTTCGATATCTTACATGTCTAGCATGACATGAGAACTTGATATGCATCTAAAGTCTATTATATGGCTTATATGACTTAAAAATCCTTGAAGGATTTAAATTGCTTAAAGCATATAGAATTCATGGTCATGAAGTACTATATCCTAAATGCAATTTGTGCACATATATATCTTGCTAGAACTATAAGCATGATAATATGATAGCAAGAGCTTTCACCCCTATGTGAAGATATTGAAATGATGATTCGAACAAGATCATATGAAGATAATACATCTATCAGGGATGATGATTTCAAGGTAAAACAAATTCGTTGAAGTTAATATGGCTGATATTGTTTATCAAATATCTACCAACGATCTTTTGAAGATGGTACATAAGATTGGAATGCAAATGCTTAAGGATGTGAATTGATGCTCTCATCAAGGGGAGTTAATGCGTGTTGCACTCTTTTTCCCTTGCAAGGTTTTGTCCCACTGGGTTATCCTTCCAAGCTTGGTAACCAAAAGGCGTATTGTTAGATATGTGTAACTTTTTTTCTTTTCTAGAATTTTTTTCCCATTAGGTTTTATTTTAGTTAAGGTTTTAACGAGGCACATTATCTATTGAATAGACATTCAAGGGGGAGTGTTATAAATAGTATTGTATTTATGGTAAATATCTATATTTAGAGAGATTCTTAGGTTCATTGCTTGGTGGCTAAGTCACCCTTTCCCTATAAATCGATGGTTCTATTCTATTGTAAATCATCCTATATCAATAAGAATTCTCTCTCTCTCTCTCTACTTTTCTCTGCAATATTCTTCTTCTACTTTTATTGTTTCATAATATTACAACCCATGTTTTTGCACATGAAAGTACTTCGTGAGTCAATTAATGCTAGCTCAAAAAGGATGAAATCATTTTACAAGGACAAGAAAGGTTTGCCGAAGTGTTAAGCAAGTTAAGATAAATATGAGACTTTTTAATCATGATTTAAATGAGTTTAAAGCCATGATATGACTATATATGATGTTTGTAAATGAAGTATAAAGTTTGAGAAAAATCAGATTTAAGTTGCGGAAAAACCGACTAAGGATTTGCCTTGTAATGAAACTTTTTGAGTAATAAATTTTGTGTGTTATATGAGGTCTTTTTGGGACATATTATATATCAGATTGAAGGTCTTGGAATGTACTTTCCAATACTCTTAACTTTTCGTTCATACGACATCCGGATAAAAAGATATAAGTGTTTGAAAAGGGGCCAATGAGATGGTGCCAAGTAGCACCTTTTGACTTTTCAACCAAAATGGATATTTATTTTCCTATGTCGTCTCTTTCTTCATAATTCCAGAGAGCTCGACTAAATAAGACCCCTAACCTTCTCCTCAAGCCTTCCCACAAGGTTTTCCAACAAGATTATCATCCGGGACACGAAATCAAGTAGCGATAACATCAAAACGATCTCTATGACGTAAGTATCACTATATTGCCTCTCTTTTACTTTGTAGTTGAGTTTTGGAAGGTATTTAATAGGTTAATAAAATTCCTTAGTTCTGTATTTAAGCTCTTAAATATCAAGGAAGGTTGATTAATTGATTTCATAATAGTTGGAACTCACGGGACGGTGATCGGAAGCCGTGAATTCGAGTTATTTGATTTGTAATGGACTGTTTTGTGGGTTGCTTCGTGTAGCTTTTGGGATATATATTTTGCTGCTATTTAATGGATTTTTTGGAGGATAAATGATGTGGAGAAATACCACATAATGGTGAAATAATAGATTAGTTATTCTTTATAATATTTTTGGGGTGTTGGATACTACTATAGTCGTCATTTTTTATATGAATTGATTGGGGTGTATTGGGCTGTTGTAAGCTAAATATAATATGGGGTTCGACTTGCATCTACTGTATGAGGTAAATATATTGTGTTCCTACAAGTTCTTAAGGTTATCTTGGCATTGGTTAAGTTAAATGGATGAACTAGACATGAACTAGTGAATAAAGTTGCTAATTAAGAATAATTGGAGTTGTGGATCATTTTCTTTGTTATGGATATATGGTATAAGGATGGAATTATTGATGAATGAATTCATTATCATATTAATGATACTATTAAATTAAAGTAAAAAGTCTATAAGGGATGATATGGGGTATACGAATTCCAATTGGAGCTTGTCGCTCGTCGTAAAAAAGTTATGACTTGTTGTTATTCTATGGTGTCTTGTTATTGATAATTATGTATTGTTGGATTTCTCTGGTAATTATTGTTAGTATATGATATTGGAGGAGGCTCTTGTTACAGGGGAGATGCTGCCCGAATTTATATAAACGAGCTACAAGTTTATGTTGCAGACTTAACCTTTATTCAACACTGATTTTGAATCTCCTTATAAAATGGTAGATTGAGTTGAGTTGCTTTAAGAGTAGCTTGGGAGTTGGGAGGTATTAAGGACTCACCATGGTTAAGGTATGTTAAGGCATTTCTTTCTTTCCTTTGGCATGATCTAAAATGAAACGAACATAAAAGATATGCTATTTCATAGCAGATCTACTCCTAGAAACTATGGTTTCCCATGTTGTTCTTTCCTTATAAAGTTATTTTTAGCAAGTATGTATGATCATTGAATCTTATACAAGCTCATATTGATGGTATGATATCCATAATATTAATCAAAGGTGCAACGACCTTAAGTCACTCCGAAAGGTTTAGAATGTGATTCCATGAGTCTAGCATGCATTATATATAGTATCTATTTTACTCTACCGAGCCGCGCTATAGTTGGCCGGGTACGACATCTATTGTGCAACCACTGATAAGTTGGATTTACCGAGCTCCACGTGGCCGAATACGATTCTACCGAGCCTTATGATGGCCGGGTACATTTTTACCGAGTCCTCTTTGAGGCGGGGTACGATATGAAGTTGATGATGATGCCCACAAAGGCGTATGTTTTTAAAAGTTTATGTATGTGTGTGTGTGTATATATATGTGTGTGTGTGTGTGTGTATTATGAATTTCATGTCTGTAGCCCCCAGAGGCACGCAGATGTTACAGGTTGTATCTCCTCTATCTCTCCTTACATTACAGTTCTTGCTTATGCTTTCCTTCCTTATATACTCGGTACTTTATTTGTACTGACGTCCCTTTTGCCTGGGGACGCTGCGTTTCATGCCCGCAGGTCCCGATTGATAGGTTGACAGTCTTCCTGGTAGGCTATCAGCTCAACGGAGGTGTTGGTGCACTCCACTTGCTCCGTAGTTGCCTATTTGGTCAGTATGCTTTGGATATGTATTGATTGGTATGCCGGGCCCTATATCGACCTTTATGATTTTATGTACTTTTAGAGGTTTGTAGACATATGTCATGTATATGAAAATTGTATGGCCTTATCGGCATATGTTCAGTGTATGAGTGATCACTTTTATTTTATAGGCACGTATGTCACATATAAGTTTTCATCATGTCAGGTCGTCCAATATTTAGTATTCTCTTATATTTTATTTTTGTTATCTCATGATGACCTTTCTAGGCCATTTACCCATAATATTATGATATGACAGATACGTTATGTTGGTACTCGATTGAGTAAGGTAACGAGTGCCCATCGCGGCCCATCGGTTTGGGTCGTGACAGAAGTGGTATCAGAGCAGTTCTATCCTAGGGAGTCTACAAGCTGTGTCTAGTAGAGTCTTGTTTATGGGTATGTTGTGCACCACACTTATAAGCAGGAGGCTGCAGGGCATTTAGGACTGTCACTCTTTCTTCTTGTTCTAGATCGTGTGTTAGAGCTCAGTTGTAAGAATTCAAACTCCTAAATTTTGTTTTATTCATAATATAGTGATACCTACATCCAAAAAGACAGTTGGTAAGAGATTGAATTTTGATGCGAAAGAGTTGAGTCAGAGGAACTCGATTTTGCATCATGCTTATGATGACTAACTATGAGGTCTTCAGCAGATAATATGTGTACTAAGATGTGTACGTTTCTTGATAAGGAGGCCTAAGGCAAGAATATCTATCTACTCGTATGGTAAAAAGGAATAAGTGAATCGGAAAATAGACACAAGTTTCAGCAAGTAAAACAAGCAAGATGGCGAAGGGTACGGGGTACCTAGTTAATGAAGATTATCAATATTTACAATACAGGCAGAGCAATGTAAGTATTAGTGTTACATTCAATATTAACAATTATATATACAACTGACCAAACCCATCTCAGTTGTGCCCAATGGGAGCTAACAAATATATTTGTAAGAGAAGAATGTGATATCAAGAGTCAGTTCGGGCTAGAGTAACCCAAAATTATGGATGGATTGTTATCATTAACTAATGTTTCCGAACGATAGTGCAAATGTGGTAATATAGCTTCTTGTGAGATACACATATGGTGAACTCTAGAATTGTACAATCAGATATGAGTACTAGAACATTCAGAAATTTTAGAAGATATGCAGTGGGATCCTAGAAGGGAAAAATATTTCCATTAGTATGGCTCCAGCCCCGAGTAAAAAAAGGAGAATGTTAGGCATTTTGAAGAGCTAGTGAGATGAAGCAAAGGGAGCTAAAAGGGAAAGAACATTTTGTCAGAGTTTTCAAAATAAAGTGATAGATAAAGATATTATCCGGAGAATAAGAAGAGAGTAAATGAAGCATCATAAGTAAGATGTGATATATATGTGATAATAGTAAATCAAAATATGACACGATGATAGAGTCTATAGTCAAGTGAAGGAAAATACAAGAGGTAACAGGCCTTGAGGCAATAAAAGAGTATAAGCCATAAAGTCAAATCCTTATATCGAGAAATGAGTTGGTGACTTCGACGTGATTATCAAGAGGAAAGGTTAGACCCCAGAGTAGTAGAAATCAGTATGGGCTGGTGAACAAGATAAACTGAACATGAATTAGGGGTTGAATGATTTTATAATAGTTAGGTATCAAGGGAATTTAAGAGATAACATTCCGGCAATAATAGAATGGATAACAAAAGAATCACCTTTAAGGTTAATTTAGGAAGATGCTTCCCTAAAGCAAGCAAGTGGAGCAGAGTTAAGCTTAAGGGACTAAGTATTCTAGTTACACTAAGTGTCACCCTTGTGCGTAATAAATTTGGTTATCTCCGGTATAGAGGGGTTACTGCGAGACGAGTAAGATGTTAGTGAAGATGTGAAAAAAATGGCAAAATGAAGAGGTGACTATTGAATAGTAAAGGAGGAATGAGGTAAAAGAATGAAAGGAATGAGATAGAATCTATTCAGATCCTATAGATATGATATGAATCTAGAATATTATGTAAGCATGAGGCTAGAGAGAAGCGGTAAGTGTTGCGCACCCGATGATGTTGATAAATAAGTGTAAATGAACACTTGATACATAAGGATTAAGTGCGAGAGGTAACTTAAGACAAAGTAATTAACTAAAGAGATATCACACGGAATATAGATATGAGAATGGACCAATGAGTCGTTTGTAGTTGCTTCAGGAAGAGCCAAGTTATGACTATACAAGAGGTTATAAGCAAATCAACAGATCATGCAAGATAAACGTAGTGAATCCTAATCTAGTAAATTTAGTCTCGCATATATGATGTCGTAACCTTGAGAAATATTCAGCTAGGAGTTTGGTTACTAAAGGTACCGTATAAGTGTTATGGAAATAATGGAGAATGCCACTAATGAGACAATCAAAATCTGAGTTTAGAAGTAACCCTACAAGCACAAAGGCATGAAGGTATGTAACTAAGGATGTTTGTAGGCGAGTAAGAACATCGAAAATTCCTTCGGGTATACAGTATAACAAGATCATAACTTTACAAGATCCAGAAGATCTCCTTAAGTACGACAAAGAAAGACTAGATAAGGAAATAAGGAAGAAGGCTTCAACTTAAGCATAACGATATAAATAAGAAATGGTCTTGTAACAATAGTCTCACTACAATATGGTATACACTCCATAAGAAAGTGGCACATGTCGTAACTAATGAACGGGAAGTAAAAAGTGATATTTGAGAGTTATAGGAAATTCAAGTATTGGTGGGCAATAAGATAAGCCAAGTATTCATGCAACAATGGCATAACGACCAGGAAAAGTGATTGCTTACATTTAAAGAATGCTGAGAAGGCACGAAATTAATTATTCAATCAATGATCCAGAGTTAATTACGTTGTGAATGCACTTAAGACTTTAGAGTTATATCCATGCAGCATATATGTTGACATTCATACATCAATAGGAGACTTTGGTATAAGTTAAAAGAAAGAATTAAGTCCATGTCACCTATAAAGGCTTGAATTGTTAGAAGATTATATCATGGATGCTACATAGAGTCCATGAAAGGCTAATGTAATAGATAATACTCTAACCTAAAGATTGGAAGATAGCCTAGGCTTAATTAAAGGTTGATAAGGAAGAGGAAGCTCGAAAGTTACATCATGAGTCCGATTGTTAGACCCAGATGATTATAGAAATCGTGACTCAAACCATAGAAGGGTCACTTTTAATAGCAGAGGTATAAGAGAGATAGTGAAACAATCATATTCTATAAAAGCTCTACGACAAAGCAATTAGAAGAGTACCAGCCTCATAAGACGTTAATACGAAGCTCCCACAAGATTGTGTATGCACCAGGGTTGCAAGTATTATAGTAGAGCTTTAAGGAATGGATATGAATTCCACCAATGTAGAAGGGAGGTTATGAAATCGATAGAAGATACGGTGCGAGATTTAAAGGTAAGTATGGTAAATGTGAGTGAGAATGTGACAATAATAGGTAAGGTCTCAGGATTAAACCCGTCAAAACAAGAGAGTTGATGCTTTCCATGAGCTATAGAAAGCTTGGTACACTCTAAATGAACTCAGAGGAGTCTAAGAACAGGAGCAATTAGAAGAGATGGAATACTGCCCTGGTAGTAGAATAAAGGTGTAATTGTGATAGATAAGAGAATGTTGTTTGGGCTTTCGATTGAGTAATGATTTTAAAAAAAAGGATTTCATGGATGGAACGGCATTAGAATGCCCCCGTAAGATGAATACGTTGGGATGTTATGAAAATGCAGTTATTGAAGTATAGTATCATCCTTATGTGCATCAAGAAAATCACTTCAGATGTTCCCTGGTGAGACGTGAGCCTTAGTGACAATGTATTACATCAGAGGCGATGGTGGGAGTTAGTGAAAGACTACGATGTTTATATTTTATATCATCCAGGGAAGGCGAATATAGTAGTCAACGCCCTCAATCATAGATCTATGTTTAGCCTGTCATATTTACAGGCATAGAAGAGTGAGATAGCTTGTGATATTCATCTGCTAGTTAATCTTGGAATTCGATTACTATATGCAGGTGGTACCAAAATTACTACTTAGGACATGGAAACCTCCTCTTTATTAACTGAAGTGAAGGAACGCCAGTATGAAGATCATGTTCTAGATCATTAAAGAGATACAATCCCTAAAAAGGAGAAGACACTATTTGAGATTACAGGAGATGGAGTCCTCAGATATCAAGGTCGAATATATGTTCCTAATGTGGCAGGGTGAGATGGAGTAATCAGATATCGAGGTCGATTATATGTTCCTAATGTGGCAGGGTTGCGCCGACAGGTTATGGGACAAGCAATGAGAAAGTAACCTAGAGTTGTGTAGCACACCTCGGTAATAATACCAAGGCTATAAAATGAAATATAGTAATAGACGTACATTCAGCAAAGTACCAAGCGAAGAGCTTAAGTATACCTATATATGCCCAGAGGGACATCATGTCATAGTTCTATATATGTATTCACAAAGTGAAGCCAAGAGATTGGCAAAAGTCTGGAGGAAAAAAAAGGAGAGAAGAGTCGTGCATAAAAGGACATAGTCATATATGATACATCATAGAAGGTAGTTGAAGTTACGAGATTGGAAGAACTCGGGCCATAATTCGCGAGGTGAGAATAGGCCAAAAGGGGGGAATGCCCTGGGTTTTAAATTTATTCACAGAACAATTACCTATATGACAAAGGACAATATTAAAGTATTCATAAGAACAATATGGTATGAGAATGAAAAGCACATCAGTCAACATTCGAGGACGAATGTTCCAAAGGGAGGAATAATGTTACAACCCATGTTTTTGCACATGAAAGTACTTCGTGAGTCAATTGATGCAAGCTCAAAAAGGATGAAATCCTTCTACAAGGACAAGAAAGGTTTGCCGAAGTGTTAAGCAAGTTAAGATGAATATGAGACTTTCTAATCATGATTTAAATCAGTTTAAAGCCATGATATGACTATATATGATGTTTGTAAATGAAGTATAAAGTTTGAGAAAAATCAGATTTAAGTTACAGAAAAACCGACTAAGGATTTGCCTTGTAATGAAACTTTTTGAGTAATAAATTTTATATGTTATATGAGGTCTTTTTGGGACATATTATATATCAGATTGAAGGTCTTGGAATGTACTTTCCAATGCTCTTAACCGTTCATTCATAAGACATCCGGATAAAAAGATATAAGTATTTGAAAAGGGGCCAATGAGATGGTGCCAAGTAGCACCTTTTGACTTTTCAACTAAAATGGATATTTATTTTCCTATGTCGTCTCTTTCTTCATAATTCTAGAGATCTCGACTAAATAAGACCCCTAACCTTCCCCTCAAGCCTTCCCACAAGGTTTTCCAACAAGATTATCATCAGGGGCATGAAATCAAGTAGCGATAACATCAAAATGATCCCTATGACGTAAGTATCACTATATTGCCTCTCTTTTACTTTGTAGTTGAGTTTTGGAAGGTATTTAATAGGTTAATAAAATTCCTTAGTTCTGAATTTAAGCTCTTAAATATCAAGGAAGGTTGATTAATTGATTTCATAATAGTTGAAACTCACGGGACGGTGATCGGAAGCAGTGAGTTCGAGTTATTTGATTTGTAATGGACTGTTTTGTGGGCTGCTTCGTGTAGATTTTGGGATATATATTTTGCTGCTATTTAATGGATTTTTTGGAGGATAAATGGTGTGGATAAACACCACATAATGGTGAAATAATGGATTAGTTATTCTTTATAATATTTTTGGGGTGTTGGATA
Organism: Nicotiana glauca; assembly: GCA_026770625.1. Lineage (NCBI taxonomy): Eukaryota > Viridiplantae > Streptophyta > Magnoliopsida > Solanales > Solanaceae > Nicotiana > Nicotiana glauca. The sequence goes on along the minus strand of MU772802.1, from coordinate 187,895 downwards.
CTACTATAGTCGTCGTTTTTTATATGAATTGATTGGGGTGTATTGTGCTGTTGTAAGCTAAATATAATATGGGGTTCGACTTGCATCTACTGTATGAGGTAAATATATTGTGTTACTACAGCTTCTTAAGGTTATCTTGGCATTGGTTAAGTTAAATGGATGAACTAGACATGAACTAGTGAATAAAGTTGCTAATTAAGAATAATTGGAGTTGTGGATCATTTTCTTTGTTATGGATATATGGTATAAGAATGGAATTATTGATGAATGAATTCATTATCATATTAATGATACTATTAAGTTAAAGTAAAAAGTCTATAAGGGATGATATGGGGTATACGAATTCCAATTGGAGCTTGTCGCTCGTCATAAAATAGTTATGACTTGTTGTTGTTTTGTGGTGTCTTGTTATTGATAATTATGTATTGTTGGATTTCTCTGGTAATTATTTTTGGTATATGATATTGGAGGAGGCTCTTGTTATAGGGGAGATGCTGCCCGAATTTATATAAACGAGCTACAAGTTTATGTTGCAGACTTAACCTTTATTCAACACTGATTTTGAATCTCCTTATGCAATGGTAGATTGAGTTGAGTAGTTTTAAGATTAGCTTGGGAGTTGGGAGGTATTAAGGACTCACCATGGTTAAGGTATGTTAAGGCATTTCTTTCTTTCCTTTGGCATGATCTAAAATGAAACGAACATAAAAGATATGCTATTTCATAGCAGATCTACTCCTAGAAACTAAGGTTTCCCATGTTGTTCTTCCCTTATAAAGTTATTTTTAGCAAGTATGTATGATCATTGAATCCTATACAAGCTCATATTGATGGTATGATATCTATAATATTAATCAAAGATGCAACGACCTTAAGTCACTCCGAAAGGTTTAGAATGTGATTCCATGAGTCTAGCATGCATTATATATAGTATCTATTTTACTCTACCGAGCCGCGCTATAGTTGGCCGGGTACGACATCTATTGTGAAACCACTGATCAGTTGGATTTACCGAGCTCCACGTGGCCGAATACGAATCTACCGAGCCTTATGATGGCCGGGTACGTTTTTACCGAGTCCTCTTTGAGGCCGGGTACGCTATGAAGTTGATGATGATGCCCACAAAGGCGTATGTTTTTAAAAGTTATATATATATGTGTGTGTGTGTGTGTGTGTGTGTATGTATTATGCATTTTATGTCAGTAGCCCCCAGAGGCACGCAGATGTTACAGGTTGTATCTCCTCTATCTCTCCTTACATTACAGTTCTTGCTTATACTTTCCTTCCTTACATACTCGGTACTTTATTTGTAATGACGTCTCTTTTGCCTGGGGACGCTGCATTTCATGCCCGCAGGTCCCGATTGATATGTTGACAGTCTTCCTAGTAGGCTATCAGCTCAGCGGAGGTGTTGGTGTACTCCACTTGCTCCGGAGTTGCCTATTTGGTCAGTATGCTTTGGATATGTATTGATTGGTATGGCGGGCCCTATATCGACCTTTATAATTTTATGTACTCTTAGAGGCTTGTAGACAGATGTCATGTATATGAAAATTGTATGGCCTTATCGGCATATGTTCAGTGTATGAGTGATCACTTTGATTTTATAGGCACATATGTCACATATAAGTTTTCATCATGTCAAGTCATCCAATATTTAGTATTCCCTTATATTTTATTTTTGTTATCTCATGACGACCTTTCTAGGCCATTTACCCATAATATTATGATATGACAGATACGTTATGTTGGTACTCGATTGAGTAAGGTAACGAGTGCCCGTCGCGGCCCATCGGTTTGGGTCGTGACATATAACAAGTTGGTAGTATTTCGACTGATGTCATGTGTCAACCTATCAAGACTATAATAGTTAGACTCAAACTAATGTTGTGGTGGGTTTATTAATCCTACAGGTGGAGAGGGTTTGTAAAAATGTGAAAGAATTACGCTCTTATCACTTGGCCTAACAGCCCAACCAAAATTGACCCAAATTTGAAATTCTTATCCGATTTAGCCCATGTTATACATAATTTGAAAGAAACTTTTCAGCCTTTAGCTCATTATTAAAGACACACTTCTAGGATTTTTATTATTTTCTTTCTTTCTTCATTCCAAGCACACCAAATTCTCTCTCTGCCTCTCTCGCTTCTTTCTTTCTAACCCACACAGATCCCCTCATCCTCTCTTAATCTAGTCCCTGTAGACATGTGATTTTTGACCCTCCCCAAGATTTTTTATATTTTAGCATGTAAATATTTAATTTAGGCCTAATATAGCTATTTCAACTATTTTTGATTTCTTTACTTTATTTTCATCATAAAAATAGAAAATTACAAAAATATTTTAGTTTATGTATTTTTCATAAAAAAAATTTTAAAATACAAAAAATAGTACCGTATTTTTATCTCTATATAATTTCGAAGACACAAAAATAGTTTCATGTTTGGTTTAATTAATTAGATTAGCTTTGTATCATGATCTAAAATCCACTAAGGGTCGTTGTGGCGCCGGACACCTCTGTCAAGCAAGCCAACTAGAATACTTAATTAAATTCTCGTTATAATAATTTTGAAAATATTTCTTTTATACAATTTAAACAAGACTAAGCATATTCCTCCGAATAAATAATGAAATATTTAAACAACTTTTAAGATTTCCAAATACATCCCCAGAACCCGGTGTCACAAGTGCATGAGCAACTATCGATAAGGAAAATAAAATACAACATCTATCCGAAATACAGTGGATAAGGAATAAATAATAAAAATGCTGAAGGGAACTATACTAGCTGCGGGTCGTCTCAAACAATGCAGTTCACCTAGTCCCAGAGTCATCCGCGCTGCTACGCCCAGTAGGCTGCTAGAGGTATATATACCCGTGCAACAAAAATGCAGAAGTGTAGTATGAATACGTAATCAACGTGTACTTAATGAGTATCCCGCCTAATCTCGAAGAAGTAGAAACGAGATGGCCAACTTCGACACTCACTAGAGGTCAATTAACAATATTCTATAAATGCGAGGATAATCATGGATTTATATAGTAGTTCTAATTCGCGAAGCCAGAAAACAGGTAAACACCTTCAACAATTAATCAAGGGATTCCAAGGTTTATTCTTTATTATCTTATCAATTTATTTCAAGCCACGAAGGTCAAACTTCACATTTGAAAATTTCCAAACGACAAATAACATGCGCAAATCACACCGAGGCGACGGCTCGATCCAATAGGAATGTAAATTGTGCACTGCCGAGGGTCGAGCAGCCCGAACCAATAGATGCATCTATTTAATCTGCAGAGGCATTCGACCCGTTCCATAAATAAACACATACCTTGCTCGCGAATCACGCATGCGACGCAGGTACACATAAAATACATGCTCAAATAGCCAATTAAGAATTTATCGGGGATATTGATCCAATTAAGGCAATTTCTCTGTTTAACACTTCAGGAAATGATGTTTAGTCTCTTTTTAAATTCATTTACTAACCAAAGGTGATTTAAACAATTCAAGTTATCAATGGGTTCATAATTGATCCAAGTATAACATGCTGATGGGTCCTAACTACCCGGGCAATAGCATAATAGTAGCTACGCACGGACTCTCGTTACCTCGTGCGTACGTAGCCCCCACATATAGGAGCACATAATCAATTATTTCACCTATGGGGAGAATTCCCTCTTACAAGTTTAGAAAGGAGACTCACCTCGCTCCGAAGACTCATAACCGGCATTCCACGCCCTTTCGAGGACTCCAATTGATGCACCACACTCCAAGACTAGCCAACGGTTATGCAAATCCATTAATATATGCTCAAATATTCATTACAAACTAATTTATAGCAATTCCTAACTCCGATTGAAAAGTTGACCAATACGCCCTCGGGCCCACGTGCTCGGAATCCAAAAAATTTCGAAGATAAAGTTTACCCATGGCTTCTCTAGCTCAAATATATAATTTACTCTTAATTCCATGCTCAAATTCGTGGCTAAATCCCAAGAATATAATTTTTCTAGGTTTCCACCAAAAACCTCCATTTTCTAAAATTTCCAAAACCTAAATACATACATAATTAATATATTCAACTCAAAAATGGGTGGGAATCACTTACCTTAGCATAGCAGACGAGAATCCCTCTTTGCAGCTCTCCAACAATTGCCCCAAGCCATGAAAAATGAGAGAAATGAACTCCCAATCATGATTTTAAAACAAGCCTACTGCCCAGCATTTTTCGCTTCAGCGATGCATTTTCCATTTCTGTGGATACCGCTTTTGCAGTTGATGGCAGCTTCTGCGGCTTTGGGCAAGGGGAGCTGGGCCGCTTCTGCGGTCCCTGGGCCGCTTCTACGATTTCCTTGGTCCTGGCCCCTTTTCGCTTCTGCGAGATTTCGACAGCATCTGCGGTCCCGCTTTTGCAGTCCAAGAACCGCAGATGCGGTTATGACAGAAGCAGGAACCTCAAGCCTTCCCAAATTCCAATTTTTGATCCGTTAACCCCTCGGAATCCACCCGAGGTCCCCGGGACCTCAACCAAAACTACCAACCAATCCCAAAACACATTACGGACTTACTCGAGGCTTCAAATCATATGAAACAATGCTAAATCCATGAATTACACCCCGATTCAAGCTTTATGAACTTTGAACTTTCCAACTTCTATTTCCGATGCTCAAACCTATCAAATCAGGTCCGATTGACCTCAAATTTTGCACATAAGTCATATTTTATATTATTGACCTACTCCAACTTTCGGAATTGGATTCCGACCCCGATATCAAAAAGTCAACCTCTGGTCAAACTTCTCAAAAACCTTCAAATTTCTATCTTTAGCCAAATGGCTTCAAAATGACCTACGGACCTCCGAATTCACTTCCGATCATGTCCCCAACTCCGGAATCACCATACGGAGCTATTCCCAGTCTCGGAATCCCAAACGGACATTGATAACACTGAAATGCACTTCAAACCAAACTTAAGAAATTTCTTCCAAACTGCTAACTTCCACAATAGGCGCCAAAACGCTCTCGGGTTATCCAAAACCCAATCCAGGCATACGCCCAAGTCTGAAATCATCATACTAACGTGCTGGAACCTTCGGATCCCGATTCCGGGCTTGTTTACTCAAAATTACAATCCTAGTTTATTATTTTAACTTTAAGCTTCCGAAATAAGAATTCTCTTCCCAAATCAACTCTGGACTTCCCGGAATTCGATTCCGACCACGCGTACAAGTCATAATACGTGAAATAATGTTGTTCATGGCCTCCGACTGCTGAACGGAGTCCTAGTACTCAAAATGACAGGTCGGGTCGTTACATTCTCTCCCACTTAAACATACATTCGTCCTCGAATGTGTTGAGAACTATACGGAAGTAGTTTGAAATCACTATTTAGCACCTCATGCACCTTCCCGTGCTACCACAACTTAGTTGAGCACATTACTCGATAAATTCTAAAGATATTCCTTTTTATTCAAGCAAATAAGCCTTAGAGCTCGATTCCAACATCCAGAATCCTATGCCAAGCCCGTTTCCGACATACGACCACTATATCAATCACTACATGTTGTACTCAAACATGGCTACATAACTTTGTTGGATTCTTACTTTGCAACACTTAGTCCACAGGACCACAATAGCCTTTTTATGATCAACTTTGTCAAAATCCTACTAATCTGATGTTCTCATGATATATACAGGTCTTACTCTATCCTTTACCATACCACCATGATCGAAGAGATGTACCAACATTCGTAATCGATTGCCGAGTCAACAAAACATTAGGTCTATACTCCTGACAAAACCTTCACCTCATTCTGAACCCAATAATGGTCTTATCTCCATAACATACCTCATACAGCTGGATTGCACAGAATCCTAGATTAAAAGATCTCGTCTCATTCGATATAACTGCTCAGGCAATAAGCCACCCCAAAAATTGTTAAAATCTCATATGATCCTACCATGCGCCAATAGGCCACCAATTCGAATGCAATGCCAAAGGAAAATGAACTCTGGAAGGAAGTACCTAAATCTAGCACTACTACGGACTTCCCTTAGAAAATAGGAAGCAGAACATACAAAAATAGCATATAGAAAACTACACTCACATCACACTGTTGCGGCATGCAACCCGATCCACACAGCATAACCATGGCGGCGTGCCACCCGATCCTCACAACATAACCATGGTGGCATGCCACCCGATCCAAATAACATACCTATGGCGGCGTGTCACCCGATCTACACGTAGAACTCATATAAGGAGATACACATCGAGCTAAATTGCTCATTACAATGAATATCGAATCTCGGTCACAAGCACTCTAAGTGTATAGTACCATTTCCTGGGGAACACATAGCGCCATAAGCAACAAACTCAATCACAATTGAGGTGCGATACCAGATCTAAATCTCGAGAGCCATTCCACTCACATAACACCATCGCCACGCGGAACCTTAACATATAAAAATTTACCAAGTCATCTCGCAACTCATACGGTGCAATACATCATTACCTGGAATAGCTGATGACAAAATAACACCCCGATTGTCCCTCTATAAGGAACGCTCACTGAAACATGCACAACTGGCTTGATATAAAGCCCTGTTCGTATATAAATCAATCCACTGATCTCAAACCGATTTCTGATTGCACTGACTTGGCTAATAACCTTTCAAAGGTCCATAGTAACTCTCTTTCCCTCATAACACATAAGAACAACCATCATAATCGGAGCAACCTTCAGTTCATAACCCAATAAACAAAGTGCCCTTCAAGCATAATTTTCTCAATTTTTGTGACGTTACCACAATCTTCATACTTGGTTTAAATCTTTAGTCAATCTAGTGACTATATGTCAAACTTATGCAATCTTCCCATGGGGCATGCTCCCACAATCTCCTGAAATAAACAACGGGTCCGCACACCTGAACCGCCAGCCGCACTAACGCTGAAAAGCGATCAAGAATCCTTAACCAGGATGCAAGGCCTTTTCACAAAACATCGATCTCAGGTGACGCTGAAGACAATACCAATTTACTTTAATCATTCAATCCTTTCCTTGCTCATCAGAGCCCGTGACATCCTTGTCAACCCCGAACCGCAACATTGATCCTCACTTCGTATCTCCATGCTACTCACTGCACTCAACGTGACAACATACGATAGAACACGATTTTTATTGTAACTCCGGAATCATTCATATTTTAACACTTCATCACATAAGAACTTTTTACTTAACTCATTTCAGGAGAATCATAGCAACACACAGGTAAATTCCCATAACCGTAGGATATACAAATCTCTAAGTAGTGGTCCAAGCCACCATAGCCCTTCCGGAATCCGCTTCCACTTAACAAGCCATATCTGAAGAATGCTTCCGAATAACATCAATTACAGTGGCCGAAAAACCTCACTCGTACTGCCACAAATCATACACATAACTCGATCATGCTGAATGGACTGATCACAGACCCTAACATGCCAAATTCAAGTATGGCTAATCAATCCCTTTTCCTTCCAATTTATCCTTGATTACTTTGGAAATAATACTAACTCTCTTCAACACATAACATAATCCCTCTACACTCACCCCGAGTGACCTTGAATCGCGAGACCATGATTTCTCAAATCTCACGAATTATTTCACATTTCTAAAATGCTATACCACAAGGTAACACATCATAGAACATTCTGGGCAAATTCTCATAAGCTGCTACAAAGCTTGATTCTTAGTTGTACTTATAGGCTTGAAATCATTAGGTACCACACTTTATCTTTTGAGTTCCACTAGGACCATTGCTGAGAGCCACCCGCTCTGACTTGATCCCTAATATAATCAGCTCCCTGAATCTTCTAGCACATTAATACCCTCTCAATGAAACACCTGGCAAAGTCACTCCCCTTTAAACCCGCTTCTATACAAGGCATAAATTCTGAATCCTTTCCCAAGTTCGAACATGAGTCCGTAAGGCCAACCGTAGCATATCTTTAATAATTGCTCTACTCAAATTACTACTTATGGTATTTTTTCGTAGCTGGGATAACCTCTCAGTATGCAAATAACTAGAAACCTCACGAGTAGTTAACCATACAACCCAATCATAGGCGGTGGGACTCTCCCACTTAGCTTGAAGCCATTATTACAAAACTCTGGAGTTCACCAGGATTCTTAATCTTTTATTAACATAACCTTGCGCAATCAATTGCCAGCATTCTCGATATCTTACTGTAGGACCCAATTTGATACTCAAAATCATTAACATTCACACAATAGTTCCCTTTGCTACATAACCCGTAGAACTCTTCATAGAATCCTCGCCAACCACGCGACCGCTAAACTACTTACAGGGAATAACCATCCTGAGTCCAAGCTTACTCCCTAGTTGTACCAGTCCATTTACCCCTCGTGGACACCCACTAAATGCGCAATAACATCCTTCCACTTCAAAATCATGCTACATCTTTCTTCATTTCAAGCAGCTCCTTTCCGTTATACCAAATCTCCAGCCGCATAACAACCTCATGCTTCAAATTAACTCTACAGACTTCCATTGTTCGTCGCTAAAATCCCATATCCTTCCAAACTATCCTTAGGCGCGTAGTCATCCTACTACTAGGCCCTATACAACTCCGCCACTCTCCCACTTTGGGCAAACTCACTCCTTCAATCAATTGTTCAGCCTACGCTCCCTAAGGCTGGTCTTTTAGAAGTTTAAAACTCTGCCTGACACTTCCCACATGCCTTTCTCATCTTTTGCTGCCCAATCGTTGTCTTAGTAAAATTTATCTTCATAGAAACTCGAATCCACAATTTGCTACTAACCCCAAACTTTTCTGAAGGTCGTCTTTATTGAACCGTCAACATCTTGAAATACTGATTAAATCCAGAACCACCGCACCCTGCGATATTTGATAGTTGCACTTCCAATACTATTTCGTAATATCTTGCCCCATAGGCGAATTGTAGCAGATCATAACACTAGAAAACTTAAAGCGTTCAATTAGGACAACAACACCCCTTATAGAGGAGAACTCCACCACGCTTGCAATTACCACGTTTCATTACTTCCACCAGTCCCCATCTGGCCATCCTTAGTTCGATTGACTTTCCCCTGTTGGGAATAAAATGCTAAATCCCCTTGATTACACATTGGGTAAACCTCTCTTCAATTCATTCACTGCCCCGACACGTGGGCAATCGCCCTACCATCATAACAACACTGCGGAGTTATCGCTCATAAGCATTATGGCAACCTGTGCCTAGCCTCAAAAGGCTCTTAGAAGTTCTGTTACTGAGCTGAAATAATAGAATATCCCCCCATAATGCGACTATAATAGTCCAATCAACTATATCGGAAAAATCATCCCGCACCACATTTGTAGTGCCATAACAATCCTTCAATTTTCGATTTATAACAAGCGCTCTCTTCGCGTAAGATTGAGTGGGAAGGAATCAAAGGCATAAGCCTCAAAGGAATCAAACCGCACGATAAGGAAATCAAGAAGGAAAGTACTCCTAACAACCTTGTAGCCTCCCGAGGATAAGTACATACGTCTCCGTACCGATCCGCGAGACTCTACTAGACTTGCTCATGACTCGTGAGACCGACGGGAACCTAGTGCTTTGATACCATGTTGTCACGACCCAAAATCCACTAAGGGTCGTGGTGGCGCCGGACACCTCTGTCAGGCAAGACAACTAGAATACTTAATTAAATTCTCATTATAATAATTTTGAAAATATTTCTTTTATACAATTTAAACAAGACTCAGTATATTCCTCTGAATAAATAATGTAATATTTAAACAACTTTTAAGATTTCCTAATAAATCCAAATACATCCCCAGAACCCGGTGTCACAAGTGCATAAGCAACTATCGATAAGGAAAATAAAATACAACCTTTGTCCGAAATACAGTGGACAGGGAATAAATAATAAAAATGCTAAAAGGAACTATACTAGCTGCGGGTCGTCTCGAACAATGCAGGTCACCTAGTCCCAGAGTCATCCGTGCTGCTACGCCCAGTAGGCTGCTAGAGGTATATATACCTGTGCAACAAAAATGCACAGAAGTGTAGTATGAGTACGTAATCAACGTGTACTCAATGAGTATCCCGCCTAATCTTGAAGAAGTAGAGACGAGATGACCAACCTCGACACTCACTAGAGGTCAATTAACAATATTCTATAAATGCGAGGATAATCATGGATTTATATAGTAGTTCTAATTCGCGAAGCCAGAAAACAGGTAAACACCTTCAACAATTAATCAAGGGCTTCCAAGGTTTATTCTTTATTATCTTATCAATTTATCTCAAGCCACGAAGGGCAAACTTCACATTTAAAAATTTCCAAACGACAAATAATATGTGCAAATCATACCAGGCGACGGCCCGATCCAACAGGAATGTAAAATGTGCACTGCCAAGGGTCGAGTGGCCCGAACCAATAGATGCATCTATTTAATCTGCCGAGGCATTTGGCACATTCCATAAATAAACACATACCCTGCTCGCGAATCACGCATGCGATGCAGGTACACATAAAATATATGCTCAAATAGCCAATTAAGAATTTATCGGGGATTGATCCAATTAAGGTAATTTCTCTGTTTAACACTTCAGGAAATGATGTTTAGTCTCTTTTTAAATTCATTTACTAATCAAAGGTGATTTAAACAATTCAAAATATCAATGGGTTCATAATTAATCCAAGTATAACATGCTGATGGGTCCTAACTACCCGGACAATAGCGTAATAGTCGCTACGCACGGACTCTCGTCACCTCGTGCGTACGTAGCCTCCACATATAGGAGCACATAATCAATTATTTCACCTATGGGGATAATTCCCTCTTACAAGGTTAGAAAGGAGACTCATCTCGCTCCGAAGACTCATAACCGGCATTCCACGCCCTTTCGAGGACTCCAATTGATGCACCATGCTCCAAGACTAGCCAACGGTTACACAAATCCATTAATATATGCTATTATATTCATTACAAACTAATTTATAGCTATTCCTAACTCCAGTTGGAAAGTTGACCAAAACGCCCTCGGGCCCAGGTGCCTGGAATCCAAACTTTTTCGAAGATAAAGTTTACCCATGGCTTCTCTAGCTCAAATATATAATTTACTCCTAATTCCATGCTCAAATTCGTGGCTAAATCCCAAGAATATAATTTTTCTAGGTTTCCACCAAAAACCTCCATTTTCTAAAATTTCCAAAGCCTAAATCCATACATAATTAATGTATTCAACTCAAAAATGGGTGCGAATCACTTACCTTAGCAGAGCAGACGAAAATCCCTCTTTGAAGCTCTCCAACAATCACCCCAAGCCATGAAAAATGAGAGAAATGAACTCCCAATCACGATTTTAAAACAAGCCTACTGCCTATCATTTTTTGCTTCAGCGGTGCATTTTCCACTTCTACGGATACCGATTTTGCGGTTGATGGCCGCTTCTGCGGCTTTGGGCAAGGGGAGCTGGGCCGCTTCTGCTGTCTGGGGGCCGCTTAAGCGGAACCGCCTCTATGGTCCCTGGGCCGCTTCTGCGATTTCCTTGGGCCTGGCCCCTTTTCGCTTCTGCGAGATTTCGACCGCATTTGCGGTCCCGATTCTGAGGTCCAAGAACCGCAGATACGGTTATGACAGAAGCAGCAACCTCAAGCCTTCCCAAATTCCAATTTTCGATCCGTTAACCACCCGGAATCCACCCGAGGCCCCCGGGACCTCAACCAAAACTACCAACCAATCCCAAAACACATTACGGACTTGCTCGAGGCTTCAAATCATATCAAACAATGCTAAAACCATGAATTACACCTCGATTCAAGATTTATGAACTTTGAACTTTCCAACTTCTATTTCCGATACTCAAACCTATCAAATCAGGTCCGATTGACCTCAAATTTTGCACATAAGTCATATTTTATATTACGGACCTACTCCAACTTTCGGAATTGGATTCCGGCCTCGATATCAAAAAGTCAACCTCCAGTCAAACCTCTCAAAAACCTTCAAATTTCTATCTTTAACCAAATGGCTTCAAAATGACCTACGGACTTCCGAATTCACTTCCGATCGTGCCCCTAACTCCGGAATCACCACACGGAGCTATTCCTAGTCTCGGAATCCCAAGAGGACATCGATAATACTCAAATGCACTTCAAGCCAAACTTAAGAATTTTCTTGCAAACTACTAACTTCCGCAATAGGCGCCAAAACGCTCCCGGGTTATCCAATAACCAATTCGGGCATACGCCCAAGTCTGAAATCATCATACGAACCTTCTGGAACCTTCGGATCCTGATTCCGAGGTCATTTACTCAAAATTCCAATCCTAGTTCATTATTTCAACTTTAAGCTTCCGAAATAAGAATTCTCTTCCCAAATCGACTCTAGACTTCCCGAAATTCGATTCCGACCACGTGTACAAGTCATAATACCTTAAATGAAGCTGTTCATGGCCTCCAACTCCCGGAGTGCTAGTACTCAAAACGACCGGTCGGGTCATTACACTTTGGCATTGTGTAGTATTTTTATATTATTCTAAAAGGAGTCAATTAAGGTGTTGGATTACAATTTTAAGAGTTTTAGAGCCCAATTCTTATTAATCCATTAATCCTAGGGACCCTTCTAGACTTTTCTTTGGAACAAAATAATAAAAAAGACCCTAAGGACCTAATACACAAAAGACCTAGGGACTAATGAGCAAAAAACACAAAATATAAACATTGGACCTAAACTCTACAATAAAAAGGAGAACAAAATAACGCCTGGAGAAAGAGGAGCGTCGCAGAACACGTTTTTTCGGACCCCCCAACCTTCATCTTCTCCAAATTTATACCAAGACTGGAGAAGCTTCAGCGATATCACTGAGCCTCAGCAACCCAAACGACCCTTGAATTCTAGGCTTCTTTTTCACCACCAAATCAACAATGTCACACCCCAGCCCTTTTCCACCAACGATTCCAACCACTAAAACACAAAAACGGATCTAAGAAGGATTAACGAAGGAGACGAGTACAGCGACAACGTATAAGGAAATTCAAAGTTTGATTTCGGATAATCCTACTGATTTTCGTTCCATAGTTTCTCTTGCTCTTCTGCTTTCGATTCTAAAAGCCATCGAATTCGATAGATCTTTGATTGAGGTTTGATACGCCGTCGATTGGAGGTCTTGGTCATGCCGTGCGTGTTTTGATTCACGGTCTCGTTTGAAAATTCGATTGTTGCTGGTGTTTAAACTTGAGAGGTGGTTATTCTGCAATTCAATTGTTAAAGTTGTTTCGGTGGCGCTTCAGGTTTGTTACCCATGTTCAATTGTTTCTCCTTTCTTTTAAGTCTATTTGTCATGACGGAAAATCCACTAAGGGTCGTGGTGGCACCGGACATCACTGTCAGGCAAGCCAACCAAGAATGCATAATTAAATTCCAGTTTTAGTATTTGTGGAAATCATTTTTCTTATACTTTAAATATTAGATGATAAAATTTTTACAAAATGAACATAAAGTTGATAAAACACTTAATATTGAATAATTCGAAAATCCTCCCAGAACCCGGTGTCACAAGTGCATGAGCATCTATAGATAAGAAAATAAAATACAACATCCATCCGAAATACAGTGGAGAAGAAATAAATGCAATATTTTGAAAGGGACTATACTAGCTATGGGTCACCTCGAATAATGCAGCTCACCTAGTCTCAGAATCATCCACGCTACTACGCCCAGTAGGCCACTAGAGTTACATATACTTGTGCAACAAAAATGCACAGAAGTGTAGTATGAGTACGTAAACAACGTGTACTCAATGAGTATCCCGTCTAATCTCGAAGAAGTAGAGACGAGATGGTCAACTTCGACACTTACTAGAGGTCAATTAACAATATACTAAAATGTGAGGAAATCATGGATTTATATAGTAGTTCTAACTTACGAAGCTGGAAAATAGGTAAACACCTTTAACAAATAATAAAGGATTTTCAAGGTTTTCTTTTTATTATCTTATCAATTTATATCAAGCCATGAAAGGCAATATCAACATTTAAAATTCTCAGGCAACAATATATATCATGAGCAAATCATGCCGAGGTCGACGGCCCGCTCCAACAGAAATAAAATGTGCACTTTCCGAGGGTCGACGTCGCGCCTATAGATGCATATATTTAACCTGCCGAGGCGTTCGTCCCGTTCCATAAATAAACACATACCCTGCTTGCGAATCATGCATGCGACGTAGGTACACATAGAGATACATGCTCAATCAGTCAATTAAGAACTTATCGGGGGATATTTATCCAAATAAAATAATTTCTCTTTTAACAATTCAGGAAAAATGACGTCTAATCCCTTTTTAAATTCATTTACTAATCCAAGGTGATATAAGCAATTAAATCTATCAATGGGTCCATAAATAATCCAAGTATAATATGTTTTTGGGCCCTAACTACTTGGACAATAGCATAATAGTAGCTACGCACGGACTCTCGTCACCTCGTGCGTACGTATTCCCCGCAATTAGGAGCATATAATCAATTATTTCACCTATGGGGACAATTCCCTCTTACAAGGTTAGAAAGGAGACTCACCTCACTTCGGAGATCCATAACCGGCATTCCACGCCCTTCCGAAGACTCTACTTGATGCACCACACTCCAAAACTATCCAAAGGTTACGCAAATCCATTAATATATGCTCAAATATTCATTACAATCTAATTTATAGCAATTCCTAAATTCGATCAAAAAGTTGACCAAAATGCCCTCGGGCCCACGTGCCAGGAATCTGAAATTTTTTGAAGATAAAGATTACCCGTGATCTTAGGAACTCAAATATATAATTTTCACTAAATTCCATACTCAATATCGTGGTTAAATTCCAAGAATAAGATTTCTAGGTTTTTCCCTCAAACCCCAAGTTTTTCTACACAATTCATGCTCAACAGAAGGGGTATCAATACTGACATATCTCGCATAAGCTAAATACGCGGCACACCCCTTCTCAACCATACGCTGAGCTTTAAGAAAAGAGATAACTCTACTAGGAGTGTGATCTAAAGTACCACTCCACTCAATACACGGAATACCTGGCATAGCCAGCGTCAGGTTTGGTGTGACAATCAAGAATAGCAAAATGGGGCGACAACTAGTCCATGCCCAAAATAATGCCAAAATCCACCATACTGAGTAACAATAAGTCTGCTCTGGTCTCAAAACCACGAATAGTAACCAAACATGACCGATAAATGCGGTCTACAACAAGAGAACCCCCCCACAGGAGTAGAAACATAAACGGGGCACTCAAAGAATCCCAAGGTACACCCAAATGTGGAGCAATGTAAGAAGACACATAAGAATAAGTAGAGCCTAAATCAAATAGAACCGATACACTTCTATAACAAACCATGACAATAGTTGTAATGACAGAATCGGAGGCAACAGTCTCGGTACGGGTAAGTGGGGTAGCAATTGCGGTTGTAACTAAATCCTGAGAACTCTGCGGGGCGCGTTGTGGCCGAGAAGTCTGTGGAGGTGCACTCCTCCCAAGTCTAGGGCAATACCTCACCACATGGCGTATGTCACCACACTCAAAGCAACCTCGTGACTGACGTGACAGTGGTAACTGTACGGCATGGGTACTCCAATACCCTTGAACACCTAAAACTCTGTGGGAACTCTGAGATGCAAACTGAGCTGGCTGACCCACAAAACCTTTACCATGACGCACCCTGCCTCCAAAATAAGTACCAGTATATCTCCTCGGTCCACGAGGTCTACTTAATCCTCTATACTCTCCCTCCTAACCTCGTTTGTCCTTTCTCTCCTGGACCTACCTGTCCTCTATTCGACGAGAGGTACTCACCACTCGCTGAACTAGGACCACATGCTGTGTCGCCATGACACCTAGAACCTGAACAATGGAAACTCGCTACTCTAGAGTGGAGGCGACGGGATTCTGGGACCCTCCCCCGATCAGTGAAGTAGTTGGTACAACCCGAATCAATCCCGCCTGAATCAATGTACCAAACATGTTCAGGAATTGTGCCAAAGTCTCCTGAAAGGCTGGAGTAGTAGTAACTGTAGGCGTGTCAGGAGCCTGAACTCCGGCTGGATCTGCTGGTGGTACCTCGGCGGCAGCTCGCGCAGGTGCTCTCGCTTCACCACGGGCGCGTCCTCAGCCTCTACCCCGGCCCCAGCCTCTGACGGCTACAGTAGGGGGCGCGGGTGCCTGATCATCTCGAGTAGCACGTGTCCTCACCATCTGTGAGAGAATAGAAGACAGAAGTTTGGAATTGATGTCAAAAATATCGCACGACAAGGAAACCAAATGAAGTGAAGATTTTTCCTAAACAGTTACATAGCCTCTCGTAGATAAGTACAGACGTCTCTATACCGATCAGCGAGATTCTAATAAACCAGCATGTGTTCCGTGACTCCTATGAACCTAAAGCTCTGATACCAACTTGTCACGACCCCAGTTCACCCTCCATGAACATGTCGTGATGGCACCTAGTTCCTACAACTAGGTAAACCTAATAATGCGGAAATTCAACATAATTCATTGAAATAATTAATTAAAACTGAACATAGATAAAATAATAGCTGCATATAAGGCCGCTCGGCCAATACAACTCAAAAGAAATATGAAAGTCTACAACTCAATCCCAAAACCCGGAAACTCACGGGAAACACAGGCTAATAGAAACGTAAAACACTGCTCTAACTCCAGAATGCCTAAACAATTGAAAGAAAAGATAAGCTAACTACTAAAGCTGGAATAGAGTAGAGACTCCTGGTCTGCGGACGCGCCAGATATACCTCTAAGTCTCCGCTAGATCTCTCCGCCTCGATGATAGTACACCTAGGTAGAGGAACCTGGATCTGCACATGAAAACATACACAGAAGGGGCATGAGTACACCATAATGGTACTCATTAAGTGCCAAGCCTAACCTCAGTTGGGTAGTGACGAGGAAGGTCAGGGCCCTATTGAGGTTAAGCAATAAAATATAAATCAACAGTATGAAAATAAGCAGTAATAGTGAGTACAACAGTGGAATAAAACAAGCTAAGCAAGGCAATATCAAATACATAAGGAACGGAGCAACCACAAAATAAGTACAGCTCAATACGAATGGTAACAATGAGGATCTCCCAGGATACCGTCCTGTAAGCCTTTTCTCAACTGTCCAGTGGATCTCCTGGGATACCGTCCCGTAGTCCATCATATGTGTATATCCGAAGGATCCCCCGGGATACCGTCCTGTAGTCCAACTATTAATGTGCAGGGGGATCTATCGGGAATCTAACCCGCAGTCCCAAAGTAAATGTGCAGGGGGATCTATCGGGAATCGAACCCGCAGTCCCAAAGTAAACAAACAAGGGGGGAGCTACCGGAATCCCACATCCATAATCCCAATGTAAATGCGCAACCACAACTAGAAGAAATTCAGAATATGAAGTACAGATGACAAACATCAGGTAGTACTAGCCTAGCATGCTTCACGTAGTACAATCAAGGCAACTTAAATAATTAGCCAGTCAGATCAACTAAACATGCTTTTCTAATCTAACACAGGCTATAACTGCAAGTAAAACAAGGCAAATATGGAGGAAACACTATCTCAATACCTTAAGTAAAAATCGGATTTTTCAACAATTAGCTCAAGTACACGCTCGTCACCTCACGTACAAGGCATTCAATTACCACATATTATATTCTAAGGGGAAATGTCCCCCACACAAGGTTAGACAAGCCACTTACCTCGAACCGACTCAAAATCAACTAGGAATTACGCCTTTGCCATGAGTATCCGACTCCAAATGGACCAAATCTATTCAATTCAATTATACATTATAAATAACATCGCAAACAACTGGTTTTACTATTAAATTCAAAGCTACAACGTGAAATTAGGTAAAATAACCAAAATGCCCCTCAAGCCAACATCTCGGAATCGGTTAATTTTCATATTTTCAGAACCCTCGTACTCTCACGAGTCTAACAATATAAAAATCTCCCAAATCGGAGGTCAAATGCTCACTCAAAACCCAATAGTTTGGTTGAAGAAGTTTTTCCCCATTTTGATTCCAAATTCGAAATTAGATGATGGATTAAGCTATATATTGATGGAATACAACTAAAAGGGATTAAGGAAACGTTACCCAATGATCTTCTCTTCAAAAACCACTCAAAATGCCCTCTCCCGAGCTCTCATTTGATTTTTCCAACTTTTGAAACTCAACCCACGAAATTCCCTTTTTTGAATAGTGAATACCGCTTCTGCGACTTCCTTTAAAATCCCAGCTTCTGCTTCTGCGGTTTCTATCTCGCAGAAGCGGATCTCCTTCTGCAAAAATTCCTACCGCTTTTGTGGGTTCCTGGAGGATGACCAAAAGTCGCTTCTGCGAAGCCAAGGCCACTTCTGCGGCTCCGCTTCTGCGGTTCCCAAGCCGCAGAAGCAAAAATACCAGATGACAGAAACCTTCAGCTACTGCACACTTTTCCCACACCAACAATTGCCCGTTGAGCATCCTAAAACACATCCGAGGCCCCCGGGTCCTCAACCAAAAGCACCAATAACACCTAATACCTCATTCAAACTTGTACCAATCTTCAAAACACCTAAAACAATGTCGTAAACTCGAATTAATCAATGATTTAAGCATAAGAACATCAAATTTCATCAAAACACGCTTTCAATCAAAAACCTAACCAAAACTCGTTTGAATGACCTAAAATTTTACACACACATACCAAATGACATGACGAGCTACTACAACTTTTGGAATTCCAATCCGACCCTCGTATCAAAAACTCACTACCGGACCGAAAAATTCAAAAATTCAAACTTCGGCATTTCAAGCCTAAATGAGCTACGGACTTCCAAAATACATTTCGAACATGTTCCCAACCCCAAAATCACCTAACGGAGCCAACAGAACCATCGATTTTCCATTCCGAGGTCGTCTTCACACTGTTCTAACTACGGACCACTTTTCAACACTTGAGCTCTCATTTAGGGACTAAGTATCCCAAAACTCTCCGAAACCCAATACCGAACATCCCAGCGAACCAGAATAGTAGAAATGAACTTAGGGAAAGTAGTTAATAGGGGATCGGGGCGTTAATTCTTAAGACGGCCGGCTGGATCGTCACAATTGTGTGAAATAAGTTGTTTTTCAGAATTAACCTATAATTTTTGGGCTATAGATTTGTAAAATGGTATATAGGCTATTATGTTGCAGTGTAGGTGTGTGAGTTGTTCTTATGTAAAATTATCCCTAAAAATATTAGTAAACCTAACATATGCTCTCAAAGAGAGAAGCCCAACGAATGGCAGATGCAAAGCACTGAACATCATTTAGATCATATTAATATACCCTCCCAAAATATAAGAGCTTACCCTCTTGAGGACAATAGTGAGGTACAACTAAGACTATAAAATATTCTTGTGAATTATGACCAATATCAAATATATAAGCAATAATTTTAAATTCGGAGATTAATTGTACTCTGATAACTTTACGTAATGCAGAATTTAATTTTTTTAGCTGATAGTAGAAAAGTTAACAGATAAGTCGCCTTTACTATCATTTTGCAAAATCATACATGAGATTTTCACCTCATACGACTCTTCATTCAATTTGGATCATACCTGAGTAATAGCTTGTGTATCTTTCTGAGATCTACCACTCTGCAACCTAGGATAGTTCTTCATAATATACCCCATCTCTTCACGCTCAAAGCAACCTCTATGTTGATGAGGTTGCAAGGACTACTTGTGATAACTAGAATACCTACTTTAAGCCACATATCATACTGTTCCCTATAGGTCCCCTGCCCTGCAGGTGTACTATATGATGTCTATTCTGATTCTACTTAACCCCGAAGAGCAACTCAGACCAATTTAGCCACGTTTTGTGTACCAATAATATTGTACATATTTATTATTATTAAAGAATAATATTATATAGTAGCGGTCTTTCATTGATTTTTTAGGGTTTATAGTCCATATTAAGTCCTTTTTTATGTGATATTGTTTGATCAACAATGAATTTAAGAAAGAATTAGAGAAAGATTTTTAATACTTATGGTCTAAAATAAGTCGTAGATATTTGTGCGGTTATAAAACTACGCGATTAAAGATAAAATTAAAATTTTAAAGTGAATTCAACTTTAAATATAAAAAGATATCATTCTAATTTGAACAAGTTAAAGAAATGTGTTATATAACCTGAAAAGGTAATTTAATATATGAGGCATGAGAATCAAATAATTGTTTACTCAAACATCCCTTGAAACTTCCGTCATTCTAACCTTTTTTTTGTATCTGAGAAAAAGGAGATACATATTAGTGTCGAACAACAATTACCCAGGAGTTATCAAAAAATTGATATGTGCTAAAACGTCCCTGACTAGCTATTACATTAGTCTGCTAATATCATATAACATTAATAATGAGTTTTAAACACTTTTTACTGGTAAAATATTAGAGAAATTATTTATTTTGCACGATATAAAAAATTTAGGAAAAAAGTTAAGCCGATGGAAAAGATTCTCAATCTCAAATTACAAATTCGTGTTAGTTGGAGAAATAAGTGGATTATTTTCTTTAGTTTAAGCATTTGAAATAGAGAATAAAGTTGTTACTATTGGGATTGAAAATAAAAGGCGTCATGTGAAAGCTATCAATATAAACTCTGAACGATAAATGAGACGACAAAAGAAACATATACTAAGCTAGGCATAATAAATTTAATGTGATTTGGTCAATTGATCTACATGTGAAAAACTAATATAAAAGAAGAAGAAAAACTACTAAGAGAAAAAATTTCCCCTAAACAAGACTTTTTTAAGGATTATATTGTGGATGCTATTGTATTTTCTAGTTATAGATATCTAAAACTTTTTTTTCAAGATAAGAAATAACCATATATGGAAGAAAATTATATTTTCCTTTCAAGAAAAGTAAAAGCAATTACGGTAATACTTTGACTTTCCTTTAAGAGAAAAGTAAAACTCAAATATGGTAAGAAAATTCGAGAAAAAACCCTAATAAATCTCCCCTTTTTGGCGTGATTTTCGGACAAGATTTGATTTACCTTCTTCAAATGCATTATCTTCATCACTGTTTCTTGACATGTTTTAAAAATGGAATCCTTGCGGGTTAAAAGTATTATAGCCCTTTCGGTACAAGGTTGATGGATGTGTAAGAGGGATTTGGGTACAAGGTCGATGGGTAAACTGTATATTTTGCCTTCATTTTTTCTCTCTTATTGTCTCTGCCAGCTTTCTTCTTTACTCTTCACTGCACTGCTCTCGCTTGGCAACTGCCACATCGCCACCCACCTCCTATCATCTCGGTAAATTTCTCTCTCTCTCTCTCTTTTCTCCTTATTTATTTTTTCTAAGATACATTACTGGATCCAAAAACCCATAGCCATTTGTGTTGTCTTGAGCTTCTTAATCATGGTTTTGTGAGCATATCACTAGTCCTATGTAATGATTTAAGTGTGGTTGCTTGTCTAATAGTACTAGCTTAGCTTAGGGTTTTTGTACAATTGTGATATTTTCGTATTCAACCCTGTTTTTGTGTACCTCTATTGTTGTCTGTCTGATGTAGTTTTTTTTATATATTACTAGTCTTATATAATGATTTAAGTATTATTGCTTCCTATTGCTAAATTATTTTATGGTTTTTGCACAAATATGGCATTTTGTGATTCGAGCCTGAATTGTCTGCTTTAGTGTGCCTCTATTGTTGCATGCCTGATCATTTCTTTTCATATATAACTAGTCCTATGTAATGATTTAAGTACGATTTCTTGTCTAATGCTAGCTTAGTTTAGGGTTTTTGCACAACTATGGCATTTTGTGATTCGAGCTTGTGTTAGCTGCTTTAGTGTTCCTCTATTGCCTATTTGTCATGTGTTTCTTTTCACTGAAGTATTACTAGTCGTGTGTAATAATTTACGGGTGGATGTTTGTCTAATGCTAGCTTAGCTTAGGGTTTTTGCACAACTATATCATTCGACCATGTGTTTCCTGCTTTAGTGTGCCTCTATTGTTGTTTGTCTAGTGTGTTTCTTTTCATATATTACCAGTCTTGTGTAATAATTTAAGTGTGGTTGATATCTAATGCTAGTTTAGCTTAGGTTTTGCACAACTAATAGTGTTTTGTCATTCAAGCTTGTGTTGGCTGCTTTAATGTGCATATGGTGTCCGTCTGTCATGCGTTTCTTTTCATATATGTGTGTCGTTATTTTGCACTTGTATCGTCCATTATGAAGCCTGAGTATGTAGTTATTTATTGTTGTAGAATAAATTTTAAATTATACTAACTAAGAATAATTACCTTTTCTTACTTGTGGATGGATTCATCTAACAGTGATAATGACTCTCATTTGCGTATATCTATATAAGTGGAGAAACTCAATAAGAATATTATGATAAATTTAGCAAAGGAAACTCAGGATTGAGGAATTTGTATCTCGTGTGTCTGAACCAGACAAATATGGACAAATAGTGAATATTAATCGGTCTTTTGTATGTATGATCAAACCGATGACACATTACCGGATGTCACATCTGACCAGTTGCATCATATCACCAAATTTCGAGTGTGTGATTTGGTAGTCCTAATTGGTTGGGTAGGGTTTATTTCGTTTCTTGTGATATTGTGGTAAGGTTTGAGGACGAGATACCTCTATGCACTTTTAGGGACGGGATAGGTCTTAAACCACCACAATCGGAATGGGATATCACTGGCGAACTTTGTCCACCATATCCAGGACAAGAGTTGTGGGCGTTGGCTTGCAGCAGAAGATGCACAATTACAAAGGTATTTGATACATATGTACTTGTTAACTGGATTGCTAGTTGTGACAACAATAACTCCCCCGATACACAACCCTCTGATATTCCCCTTAATAAACAAAGTCCTGATAGTTTGACATTCATTGATTCTTTATCTCCCCCAATATGGAGACCACCCGAATGAGGAAAACAATATGAGCATTCCAGGTAGAGAAACATCCCCTCTATAATTATTGCCATGGGAAATTGGTTTACCACCCGGCATCAATCAAATTTGAAATATCTTATTTGTCCTATTTTGGAAGCGTAATTGGCTTAAAGTCAAATTTAATAACGGGCCTATTTTTTTGGTCTATATTATAGTATCTTATAAAGAATAAATATTAATATTTATATTGGTTTAATTTTTTAATTTTTTGCCTGCAATTTAGTTTTCTTACAACATACAATACAGAGTACCAATATTTATATTGGTAAAAAAATTCAAGTTACTAAGATATTAACCACGTATTTAGAATGTGTTGTCTTGTATCTTATTGTAAAAAATATTATTTACCAATATAAAGATTTGAGTAGCTCAATTTAAAGCTCTAAAATATTTCTATTGTTAAAAACTAAATAGTCTTTCTTTCTACTTTTATATGAAATTTGTATAAACTATAATATTGTCTAAGCAAAAATAGATAAAAAATTCACAACTAAAAATATTTTTTGGGACCCCAAAAATTATGGGGCCTAAAACAAAGACTTTATTAGCCTTCCCCATGAGCCAGCCCTGTTAGCTCCATAATATTAGCTTAATCTCTTTTTAGTAGAAGCTTGCTTAGTCTCTTATAATTGGAGTTGTCCAAATCTTTTCTAGTAGCTTCTGCTTCTACTTGATTCATCCAGAAAAAGGTTGCCTTATTTTATTTCTATTTGAATTAATGGTGTTGAGTTTATTTTGAATATATAAATTAGGATTACAAAGACATCGCGGATGGGCAGCTATAGTTCTACATACCTTTTAAGCAGGCTGTCAAATTGCATTCACTGATTATCTCTTGTTGGATTGATGTGTGGTTATAATTCCATACTTTCGTATATTATTTACCTTGAATTTTATATGCTTTAATGATAAATTAAACTTTATTTGTACGTAATGAAATCTATTTTATGTGTATGTGAATTAAAGATGAAAGTAGAGTGTCACGACCCAAGTTCTCCCTCCGTAAACTATCGTGACCGCACCTAGTCTCTACGACTAGGTAAGCCTATCAATTTGCGGAAAAGGGAATTTAAAAGTACAAACTAACCATCTAACAGGTACATATATAGATAAAGTATTTTAAGATGCCGCTCGACATATACAATAATAACACTCTCCACCAATAATAACACTCCCAAAACCCGAAATCTCATGAATCACAAGCTAAGAAAAATACATAAGGTTTCTAACTCCAGAAGTCTAATAACAAAGGAAATACAGGGAAAAGCATATAACTGAAGGGAGAATAGAGAGAGACTTCTAGGTCTGCGGACACGGTAGATATACTTTGATGTCTCTGAATCGCCTCGCCTCACGGATAGTATGCTTGAGCAGAAGAACTTGGATCTGCACACGAAAAACATGTGCAGGAAAGGGCATGGGTACACCACAACGGTACCTAATAAGTGTCAAGCCTAACCTCGACCAAGTAGTGACGAGATCAGGTCAGAGCCCTAATGGTTATATATACAACAATGTAAAATAATGTGAAATGAGACAGTATAATTGAATGCTAACAATCAATAAAGATGAAATCACATAAAGAAATAACTCAATACACAGAGATAGCAACCTGGGATCTCCCAGGATATCGTCCCGTAGTCCCAAACGTAAATGTCCAGAGGATCTCTCCGGATATCGTCCCGTAGTCCAAAAGTAAATTTCCAATGTAGGGGGATCTCTCGGGATATTGTCCCGTAGTCCCAATTATTAATGTACAGGGGGATCTCCAAGAATATCGATCTGTAGTCCCAAAGTAAACATGCAAGGGGATCTCCTGGAATATCGATCTGTAGTCCCGAAGTAAATACACAATAATATCAAGAAGGAAATCCTACAATTCTATTCAAGTTCGTATCAGGAAAATAGGAAATTTCTACCCTAAACATGTTACACAAAATCCAAGTAAGCAATTAAAGCAGGTAAGATAGTTAAGTCACATAAGCATGCTTTCCTAAGCTAAACAGGAGGCTTCATATACTAGTGTTCTCAGTTAAAAGAAAATATAGATATTTAATGAAAAAAGGGGTTTTTCAACAATTAGCACATGTACACACTCGTCACCTCACGTACACAGCATTCATATAAGAATTGTACCAAAATCCTAAGGGGAGTTCCCCCACATAAGGTTAGACAAGGCACATACCTCGAACTGGCTCAAAATTACCGATACCACATTCTTGCGACGAGTATCCAACTCTGGGTGGCCCAAATCTAATCAAATTAATATCATAATGTAAATACATGCACAAACAACTAGTTTAGCTAATGAAATCGAAGCTAAGGCAAGAAAATAGAAAAATGCTCAAAAAATCTCCCCGGGCCCACATCTCGGAATTGGGTAAAACTCATAAATTATTAACACTCACTCACTCACGAGATCACTCGTCCAAAAATCACTCAATTCCGACAACTAAAACCCAATCAAAACCCAAAAACTTGGTTGGAAAACTTTTCCTCCTAATCCCCATTCTTCCACTCAAATTCTTAGACTAAATGAGAAAAATAACAATAGATTAGTGTATTAGAACCAAATTAGATTCAAGTTCATTACCTAATCTTTCCCCTTCAAAATTTCTCTAGAAATCGCTCTCCATAGAACTCCAATTCAATTTTAGAAGTTATGAATTTCAAACCCTCGATTTCTCTTTTTTCTGCCCATCGAATTCTGCTTCTACGAGGGGTCCACCGCACCTGTGGTCCTGCTCCTGCTGCTCCTACTCCGCACCTGTGAAATTTTATTAAACGACC
Source organism: Nicotiana glauca (assembly GCA_026770625.1). Taxonomy (NCBI): domain Eukaryota; kingdom Viridiplantae; phylum Streptophyta; class Magnoliopsida; order Solanales; family Solanaceae; genus Nicotiana; species Nicotiana glauca. The sequence continues at coordinate 162,067 of MU772802.1, read as the reverse complement.
AGATTTCCGCACTTGCACCCCTTTACTTGCAGATGTTGTCCCGCTTCTAGAGTCCTTGAGCTGCATCTGTGACCTCTGATCTCCATGCCTCAGACAGTATTTGCGGTCACCAACCCGCTTCTGCGGTGCCGCACCTGCGGTCCCAACTCTGCAGGTGCGAAACCAACAAGTTCAGCAAGCTCAAAAATTTCCTAAGTCCAATTCAACTTCTGTTAAGCATCCGAAATTCACTGAGACCCCCGGGACCTCAACCAAATACTAACCAATCCTAAAACATCATACGGACTCAGTCGAACCATCAAATCACATCAAACAATGCTAAAACCACGAATCACCCTCCAACCAAGCCTAATGAACTTGAAATCTCAAGAATTCTACAACCGATGCCAAAACCAACCAAACCATGTCCGATTGACCCCAAATTTTGCACATAAGTCACATTCAACACTACAAAACTATTCCAACTTTAGGAATCACATTCTGACCCCGGTATCAAAATCTCACTATCGATCTGGAAACTTTAAAAATTTAGCTTCTGGCATTTAAAGTCTAAATAAGTTACGGACCTCCAAAACACAATCCGGACACGCCCTTAAGCCCGAAATCACCCACGGAGCTAAGGAATTGACATAATTCCATTCCGAAGCCGTCTTCATGCTATTCTGACCACGGTCTAAATTCTAAAGCTTAATCTCTCATTTAGGGACTAAGTGTCCCAAAACACTCCGAAACTCAAGATGAATCTTTTCGGTAAATCATAGTAGTAGAAATAAATACGGGAAAAGCAGTTAATAGGGGATCGGGGCGTTAATTCTCAAAATGACCGGCCGAGTCGTTACATCCTCCCCATTTTAAGACATTCGTTCGTCCTCGAACGAGCATAGAGACATACCTGAAGTGGTGAAAAGATGAAGGTAACGGCTACGCATATCCTGTTCGGTCTCCCAAGTTGCCTCCTCGACCGGCTGAACCCGCCACTGAACCTTTACTGATGCAATACTCTTTGACCTCAGCTTTCGAATCTGCCTATCCAATATAGCCACAGGCTCCTCAACATAAGATAGATCCTTGTCCAGCTGGACTGAACTGAAATCTAACACGTGCGACGGATCACCGTGATACCTCCGGATCATCGAAATATGAAATACTGGATGAACTCCTGCCAATCTAGGAGGTAAGGCAAGCTCATAAGCAACTTTCCCAACACGTCGCAACATCTTAAAGGGACCAATAAACCTTGGGATCAATTTTCCCTTCTTCCCAAATCTCATAATGCCCTTCATAGGCGAAACCTGAAGCAAGACCTGCTCTCTAACTATATAGGAAACATCACAAATCTTCCGGACCACATAACTCTTTTGTCTGTACTGGGTTGTGCGTAGTCTATCCTTAATCAACTTAACCTTCTCCGAGGCATCCTGAACCAAGTCGATGCCCAATAATCTGGCCTCGCCCCGCTCAAACCAATCCACCTGGGACCTACACTGCCTACTATACAAAACCTCATACGGTGCCATCTGAATGTTAGACTGGTAACTGTTGTTGTAGTCAAACTTTGCAAGTGGAAAGAACTAGTCCCAAGAATCTCCAAAATCCATCACACATGCACGGAGCATATCCTCAAGAATCTGAATTGTGTGCTCGGACTGCCCGTCTGTCTGAGGGTGAAATGTTATGCTCAACTCCACCCGAGTGCCCAACTCATGTTGTACGGCTCTCCAAAACCGTGATGTGAACTGAGTAGCTCAATCTAAAATGACGGAAACTGGAATACCATGCAGACGAACAATCTCTCAGATATAAATCTCCGCTAACCGCTTCGAAGAATAGGTGGTACACACAGGAATGACTGAGGTATTGGACAGAGACAGACCGAGGTATTGGACATAGACAGACCGGGGATTGGATAGAGACAGACTGGGGGATTGGATAGAGAGGAACCGACATTAAACCGATATTAAACATAACTTTTACTGGGGATTCGACCTAAGGAGGCAAGAACACATTAGGAGCAAGGTGGAGAATTCTTCTACTAGTTTTTCACTTCCTTCTTCCTATTTCCATTATTGGTTATGAATTATAGTATTGAAGTTATGCATACTATTATGAATAGATAATTTGTTATCTAGGGTTTTGATGGTACCTATTGGAGGATGATTTTCCTATTACGTTAATATAGTTTTGCCGTAGTATTTTCTCTATTTGTTTAACTACGTTTATATTGTGGTTGGTTGAAGAGCTCTCAATCGACTGTGCCTATTTAGTGTGTACTACTCGGGATAGAGTGCATATTTAGGTAGTTTTTGAACAACATTACCCCTAACGTATATGAGGGATCAATACGGAAGGTTTAAAGGCGGGATTAGGGATAACGAAACCTTGGTGCGATCCGAGTGAGCCGTACTTAATGCCACCTAGCGTAATTCGAAATAATATGTCTACTAAATTGTGGTAGTTACTCGGAAGAGAATTACAACACTCAGAGCGCTCATGATCGGTAGAGAAAACTTAGACAAATTTATAGAAAATATAGCGGAAAGGATTCCGACAATAGGGGAAATCATAACGCTAGACCTCCTTAGTCTTGTCTCAATCCTTATCTTTGTTAATTGATAGTTTTACTACTTTTTAATAGTTGTTAGTTAATTAGATAAAAATAAATATTATAATCTTTATAATTAGAAAATTGTTTGGACTTGTGTTTCTTAGCTATATTGAACAACTGTAGCTAAGCCTTAGTTTTTTGTGAGATTCGACTCCGAACTTGTAAACTGAATTATATTTGCAACTACCACTTAGTCATTTTTATAGGGCATAGTTGGGCATGATCATGGATGCATAAGACCTTTAGTCTTTGTTGTTGGGTAGATGATAATGGATAATAAAACTAAGTAATTGTTTAATTTCTCAAAATCGTTCTTCATTGTTGTGATCAAGAAAATTCACTACATAAAACTTCGAGTTCAATTCCTTTTTATATGTAATTTAGCTGTGATTTTATATCTTTTTTTTGGATGGTACGAGTAGATTTATTTGCTGGATTCAATGTTAATCCCATGACTTGCTATGATTTTAGTACAACATTTTTGGAGGATTTTTATTTGTGTACACGTTACACAATCTATAGTAGTGCATTATACATATTCTCCAGCATTCACTTAATTATGGTTGTTTTACACTTCATTAGTAAATACCACCTTTTACCAATAAAAAACTTTTTGGGAAGACTTACCTTTATAGGTCTATGTTTAAGATAGAAAATTCTTACTGTGTGCCTGTATTTATAATTTATTTTAGGGACATGTAGCCAAAGGATTGTAATGATTCGACAAGTCATTTTACTTTTTAGAGCATCGTTCCCCTATTTAAGACTTTCCATATGCACTTTTCCTGTTCTCGGACTTGCGGGGGAGGTTGATTTGATTTTGGAATGGTTTAGATTGAATTCGGAACACTTAGTTCCATAATAGTAGCATAAGGTGAACAAGTTTGACTTAAGTCGGCATTTTGAGTAAAGGACCTCAGAATAGAGATTTGAAGGTTCCAATAGGTTCGTATGGTAATTTTAAACTTTGGCGTGTGTTCGGATCAAGTGATTCGGCGCTTATTGTTGGAAATTAGCATTTTGAAAGTTTTATAGTTCACTAAATTTGGCTTGGAGTGAACTTTAGTAATATTAGACCCCGCTTGGTTTCCGAGTCTAGGGATAGGTTCGTATTGACATATCGGACTTGTGTGTGAAATGTGGTTCCATTTCGAGTTGTCTAGATATGATTCATCTCGTTCGGAGTTAATTGATAGAAGATAGAAGCTTGAATAATTGATTAATTTGGTTTGGGGCGGATTCTTGGTTGTGATGTTATTTTAAATGTTTCGAGACCTCGAGTAGGTCTGGGTTATATTTTGAACTTGATAGTATGAATAGACAGGGTCCCAGGTAGCTCAGGTGAGTTTCGGATCACCTGGAGCATGTTCAAAGTGCTGGTGTGCTTCGCGATCGTGAAGGATATTATGCGATCGCAAAAGAATGGATTTGGAGGGGGCATCTATTGCTCTTCGCGAATGCTAAGTTGGCAATGCGAACGTGATTGAGGACTTGGATCCTCTTCGCGAACACGGAGGAGCCTACGCGAACGCGAGAAGGAAGAGGAAGGGAAGGGCTGGCAGGCTTTGGCCTTCGCGTACAAGAAAGTTGGTCTGTGAATGCAAATGGTTGATGGAACTTGGAAGTGTTCGTCTCAAACGTGAAGAAGAAGGTATGGGCAGTGACAGTGTTGGCTTTCGCGTTGCGAGGATGCTTCCGCGATTGCGAAGAATGATGCATGGGCAGATTATAAGTCTCATTGGGGGACTTAGACTTATTTAATTATATTTTCTCTTGGCTTGGGCAATTTGGGAGCTTTTTGAAGATCCATTTTTTTATTAAGTATCACTAGGTAAGTGATTTCTACTTATTGTAAATTAAAATACATGAATTATATGTGGAATTTAATATAAAAATTAGTAAAAACTATGGGATTTGGTTGAAAAACCTAGAATTAGTAAAAACAATACTTGACCACGAATTTGGGCATAAAATTAGAAATAAATTATATAAATGAGTTCGTGATGCCATGGGTAATATTTATCTTCAAAAATTTCCAAAATCTGGGGCATGTGGGCTCGGATTTGACTTTTGTTAACTTTTCAAATGGGGTTGGGAATTGATTTTAATAGTTAAACTATGAGTTCTTGAGTATATTTTGATTGGTTTACACATTCCTTTGGCTAGTTTCGAGTTGCTCAGTATCAATTTGAGGTTTTAGTAAAGTGTTGGAGTCGAGTAGTGGACTTGAAAGCAAGGTAAGTCTCTTGCCTAATCTTGTAAGAGAGAATTATTCCCATAGGTATTTTTTTGTTACGTGCTACATGTTACGGATGCTACGTACATGCGCGATAAAAATATTCTTGCGTAAGCTAGATTCTTGGTTATGCCCGAATAGACTTTGACTTACATCATACCTTAACTATATTACTTCAAAATAATCTTGCATATTTGATTACTTGAATTTATAACCGAGCTTAAGACTAGAATTTACGTATTTGACCGAGCTTCTTTATTTTAAATTTTGGTAGGATACTTAAATTTCAGAAAAATTATGCTTTCTATTACATTCATACCCTCGTATTGTGTTTATATGATCGGTAGTTTTATGATTACTTGAATCGCACATACCTTCACGAGTAGAGCTAGTGGCCCGATGAAAGTTTCTCCACTTGTATAGGACCAAGTCGTTCATCTCGGTAGTATTATGAAATATCTTTATGGGAGTGGATCATTCGTCTCAGCAATATTATGCAATGTATATGTGGATCGGGACATACTGTATCGACGGTATTATGTAACACTATTCTTATCGTATCATGTTATTCGCCTCAACAGAATCATGCATAATATTCAATAGGGAGTTAGAGAACATATGAGTTTCCTGACTTGAGATTTGATATTGTACCCGATATTGATAATTTTTGTTTCATTCAAGGCAGCATGTGGTATCTGACGATTTCGTAATTATTTTCTGTTGATAAACATGTTATTCATATTTATTTGATTTGTGTTGCTAATTGTCATGCTTCATAGTTGTCTATTTTTATGTGCATTGGTTATTTAATTACTAGTGAGTGTCGATGTCAACCCTAACCACTACTTTTTCGAGGTTAGACTATGTACTTAGTGGGTTCGTATTGATTTACGTACTTATACTATATTTCTGCATTGATTATGCAGGTACTGAGACAGGTACATCAGATGGTCACTTAGGTGCGTAATTGCATCAATTGGAGACTTAGTGGTGAGTCATTTTCAATGCTTCGACCCGCAGTACCCGAAGTCTCCTTCCCCCTATATATTTTTTTATTCTGTCTATTTTTATTTAAGATAGTAGTTGTAGCAGTTTTGTATATTCTATTAGATGTTCATGTACTGGTAACATCGGGTTTGGAGATTTTTAGTAGATGTTCATGGTTATATTTGATATTTATATTATTTCGCTTTATGTTTTATATGTTTTGTGACTTAGTAAAAATGAAAGTCCTTTATCATAGTACTTAAATATATCTCCGCTTTTTATTTTAAATTCTTGATTTTAAAAAGTGATACAAACAGTTATTTGCGTTAATGGTTTATTGTTGGCGTGCCTAACGATAGCGTTAGGCGCATCATGACCTATGGTGGAAATCGGATCGTGATAGCTTGGTATCAGAGCACTAGGTTTATATTAATTTCACGAGTCATGAGCAGATCTAATAGAGTCTTGCGGATCGGTGCGGAGACATTTGTACTTATCTTCGAAAGGCTATAGGGTGTTAGGAAACTTCTCTTTCTTCATTTTCTATCGTGCTATCGATGTTGTTCTAAATCTATATCTTTCTCTTATTCTCTTACAGATGGTGAGAACGTGCGCGATGACATCACCCCACAGCAGATGGGCTGCTCGTCCACTTGTTAGAGGTAGAGACAGAGGCCGAGGGACGACCAGAGCTCCTGTTGGAGGAAGAGGGCATCCCAGAGTTGCCCCTAGTGGTACCGCCATTGGATCCGACAAAGGATTATGTTATTGCAGAGCATGATGAGATATATGCAGCCAAGTAGGCCCATGCAGAGTTCATGACCACGTCAGGCTTTTAAGAGGTCATAAGTCGTATGCTTTGATTTATGGACTCTATGACTCAGAGGATTATTTCCAACGGAGTTGGCCACATCTCAGGCAAGAGGGAGAGCACAGACCACTATTGCTCATGCACCAGGGCACGTTGCTGCTATTTATTAGACCCTAGGGGTACTACCTGCGGGCAAAATTCAGCCGGTTATTGTATTGAAAAAAATTATATTTATATATAAAGGTGACGTGTCAAGACACATGGGTTGGTCAAATGGTCAAAGAATCCCAATTAGCCATAAGTCAAGAGTTACAACAGATACGAGCAAAGAAAGAGGAAGTGGCACAGACATTAGATAAGTGACACGGCGCCCATACCTATTTAAGTCATTTATATCCGAGAATCAGAATGAATGAATCTGACAATAGAAAAGAGTGAAGATACGGCATTTAATGGGTATTAAATATTGAATACGTTAGAGAATATTTTTTTAAATATAATAATTGTGTAACGTAGCATTCAATGTCTTTAATTACTCATAATAGCCTCATTATGATTTGAGCAAAATGTATATTTCCAAAGATACCTATAAAAAGGAGATATACGATCCGTTGAAAGGACAAAAAAATACGATTGAAATAGATATTGATTCATCTTGTTTTTCTTGATTACCATCTTGCTATCCAAAATTACTTCTTTTTATTCATTTTCTTGATTATCAGTAACCCGAGTTCTTCTAAATTCCAGCTTTAACTGGAATTCTATTTTTGTGTTAAACAAATTGGTTTCGTTACCAGGAATTTGATAATCTATTTTCTCTTTGCTTAACTTTCCTTGTTGCATCAACTATGTCGAACAACAATGACAACAATCAAGGAAACCAAGAAAATCAAGCAAACCAACAAATTCAAGAAGATCCTCAGCACAATAATGTTCTGATTCCTTCCGCACGAGGCTCTCCATGACAGTCTCGCGAAGGCACTCCTGATGGATCTCGTACTGATGGACAAGCTCAGTTTAAAAATATTAAAACTATAGATGAGGCTTTGCAAAAACTTATTGCCTCACAAGTCAATAAAGCTCTTCAGGCCTTTGTTATCCAATTACCTGTTGTACCACCCACACCCACTCCCAATAACAATACTTTGGAGAACCCTCATTCCGGGCTTGTTAATTCATGTAGTGGAGGAACCAGGTAATTTAGTTAATTCAAATTTGCAAAATTTAGTACTAACCTTGCAGAAACAGCTCAAGGAGCAAAGTAATCGTATAGAGCAAATACCTGGGGTCACCCGTGATCAAAGGGGTAGATATGGACAAATGTTCTCAACAGCCCTGGAAGCCAAGTGTTGCTCCCCTCCCAATCCCAAAGAAATTTAAAATACCTGATATACCAAAATATGATTGGACAACAGACCCACTAGATCATGTGACTACATTCACAACAGGCGTAAAAGGCAACAATTTGACTAAGCAGGAGATCAAATCAGTATTAGTCAAGAAATTTGGTGAAAACTCACCAAAGGTGCACTAACTTGGTATTCTCTTTTACCCTAAAATTCTATAAATTCTTTTGATGAGCATGCAGATTTTTTTATCAAAGCACACTCGGGAGCTCAAAAGGTCGAAAAAAGAATGGAGGATAGTTTCAAAATCAAATAGGGGAACTCAAAATTGCTTAGGGAGTTTGTGGATAGATTCCAGTGTGAAAGAATGACACTGCCACGTGTACCTGACAACTGGGCAGCTATAGCTTTCACAAGTAATTTGAATAAAGAAAGCTCGGAAGCTACGAGAAAACTCAAGGAAAGCCTTCGAGAATTCCCAGCTATGACGTGGAATGATGTTTATAACAGGTATAACACGAAGCTGAGGATTAAGGAAGATATTGTTCCACGATTTCAAAAAGAAGAAAAGGTAAGTTCAAGATGTGCAGAGACCAAAAAATGATCCGGTAAAAATAGGTACGAGCCTTACATGGGACTGCGAGAAGAGACTCACGGTCAAAATAGGACAATCAAAGGTACGATCACAGATCGAAGAATAAAGAGTCAGGCTCATCCTCAAGATTTTGGAACGACCGAAGCACACGTGAGCCACAAGATGATAGAAGTTTGAAGGCAAGGTTTGGCAGTTATAATTTCAATATAAGCACTTCTGAACTCGTGGTTGTTTTAAGAGGCATAGGAGATAAGGTACGGTGGCTAAATGAGATGGGATCAAATCCAAACATACGAAAACCTGATCATTGGTGCGAATTTATAACAATCACGGGCACAAAACAGCAGATTGCAGGTTTTTGCAGGGTGAAGTTGATCATTTGTTAAAACAGGGGTATCTCATCGAGTTATTCAGTAAGAAAGGTAAAGAAGCATATATGAAGAACAAGCAGGAGCCTCCAAAACCACCTTCATCCAAAAGAACTGTCAACGTTATAAGTGGGGGTAAAGATATCAATATTGTATCATATACTGCAGCTAATAAGGTTTCCAAAGTAACAATTACTCACGGGAAACGACTGTGACATGTATTGGAGGAAGAAAATACTACATTCGGTGATGCAGATATCGAGGGTCTATTAACTCCACATAACAACGCACTGGTAATATCTTTACTTGTACATGACATTAACGTGAAACGAGTTTTGATTGATCCAGGTAGTTCTGTGAACATTATTTTGATACGAGTACTACGCAAGATGCAAGGAGAAGATAAATTGGTTCCAAAAGCACATACTTTGCCAGGATTTGACAACTCCAGTGTTGTAACGGAAGGGGAGGTAATACTTACTACATTCGCAGAAGGCGTTGTCAAAGATACAAAATTTCAGGTAGTAGATATGGAAATGGCTTATAACATGATTCTTGGGAGGCCATGGATCCATGACATGGACATTGTTCCATCAACCTTGCATCAAGTCGTTAAATTTCCATCGCCATGGGGAATATATCAAATTAGGGGCGATCAATAAACATCCAGGAGCATCAACTCTCTGGCAGATTCAAGTGTTAAGAGTGAAGAAAAATAACAATTACAGAATTCAGTTGAGGATAACATGACATCAACCTCAACTGAACAAAGTCAAACAGATGTGGATTCAAGGCCTGATACCATTTAAGAACTAGAAGAAAACGAAAACATCAAAATAACGATAGAAAAGTTGGAGGCTGTGGTTTTGTTTATACACTGGCCGGAGAGAAAAGTGTATATAGGAGTCAATCTCAGCCCGGATATGAAGCGTAAGTTGATTAAATTTTTAGAAGCTAACGCAGATTGTTTTGCTTGGTCCCATTCTGATATGACAGGTATACCACCGGAGGTAATGACTCACAAGTTAAATGAGGACCTATCGCATCCACTGTTGATACCCAATTTTTCCCTATATATTTTCTATATATACTCAAATACTTTCAAAATAGTATATGTATGTATTATAAGCATGCCCAAAGGTTTTGGTATTTTTCCTCAATTTTTTTAAGGGTTTTTAGAATTAATTTATTGTCTATTTTTAACAGTACAAAAATTTAAAATTATTTCCAAATTATCATTTTTGACGAATAACGTATTTAATTCTCATATTTATAACAAAATATAATTAATATAATTTTTATACATTTTTACAAATTTATTCAGAATTTCTAAAGCTTAATTGCATGAAATTGCAATTATAGCCTATTTTATAATTAACCGTATTTTATAATTATAAAATTATTTCTAATATTTTTAGATTATTGTTTATATATTATTAATCAGTTCAGTATTTTTAATTTACTTTTAAATTATTTTTAGCCATTTTTATTAAATAAAATGGGAAAAAGTGGCTATTTAGAACTTGGCCCTATTTCCTTGCAATTTCAGCCTTAATTACACCCAATTCATACCAATTTCAGCCCCATCTCAAACAACCCATACCCAGTTCAATTAACCTGGCCCAGCTCTAATTCAATCTGAGTCGTTGATCAAATGAGATCAACGGCCCAGACTAGTTTGCCTAAAATAAATCAAACGACCCCCTCCCCTTACCCTCGTTTTGCAACGAGACCGGTCTCTCTCTAACCCTTCACCTCCACCTTCTCTCTAGAACCTTCTGGTTCACCTTCTTCGATGGCTCTCATCGCCTCTCCGACCAACTCCATCCTCGCCTCTTCCGATCGTTAGCCGCCGTGAAACCTTATCTCACCGGCTCCCTCCATATTTGAAACTCCAAGAGTTTCCACCATGCAAGAAGGGCACTGAAACCTTGCCTGGGTCCGTCTCCGGCTTTCTCCGATGGGATTTGGTCCGATTGTGCTACGTACTCCGTTAGTAATGAGTTTCACAGCCAGGTTCCTTACCTCCCTGATTTTATTGCAAAACCCTAATTTTTGCCTAAGTCTCTTGATCTCTGTCTTTTAAAAATGATTTTCAGTTTATTCTTTCTGTTTTACACTACTCATTACTCGTTTCTTCAATTAATTCAAAGTTTTTCAACGTTTGTTCTTTTCTCAAAAAAAAAAAGCTAGGGTTTCCGAACCCCTTTTTCAAAATCGTTATATCTTCTGTTTCTTTTGAGTATTATGTATGCATGTATTATGTGTTTGTTTGTGTTTCTGATCTCCATGCTTTAAAAATTTTTTAACTAAGGTTCCAACCTTCTACTACTTCTATGATTTCTTGCATAATGTTCTCTGATTTTTTCACGCCTATTGTGTTTATAGGTCTAATTGTTATTCGATGATTCTGTGCATCCTTTGAATCCCTGATTTGTATGTGTTTTCCTTAAGGGTTCTTACACTGATTTTTGAATTATTTCCTTACTTATGAGATGCTCTCTGTACTTGGTTGATTCCCTCTGATTTTGGTCTTGTCCGTGATTCTTTGACTAATTTCAGAGTTAATTTATATGTTTACCATATTTGTGTACTTAAACATATTGTTCGAATGCTCAGCATATATTTTCTTTATTTGGAGCATTATGTATTTGGCCTTTATTACATGCTGCATGCCCACTACTCTTACTGTGGTGTAATTAATCGTCTGATTGATTCTTTCCTTATCTGATACTCCCATTCGAATCATGAATCCCTAGTTTAAAGGAATTAGGTCCTGTGATTGATTCAAATTGGTAATGTTTCTATAATTATATACTTGTTACCCTATTCTCTATTGGTTTTCAAAAACTATAAGTACTCCTCTTCTCTTCTCACTAAAAAAACGAACAGAATTCATTCCGAACTCCCTCTCTTACACAAAATACATTCAGTGCTCTTTTGTTCTACACAATCTCTCTCACTTCTTTTGAGACTACTGGTTACTCAGCTGGTTTGAAACCCAGGCTGAACTTTAGCCTACTACTGTTCCATTACTCTCTACATTGCTGTTTGCTTGGGTCTGCTATTGCTGCTCACTTCTCTGCTATTGCTGCTCACTTCTCTACTATTGCTGTTCACTTCTTTGCCTATTGTTGCTCTCTCTGCATAGTCTCTGCATATTGCTGCTCACTCCCTTGCACACTATTGCTCACCACTTAGCATATTATAGCTCACTACTGCCTTGCATCACCTTGCCTTCAACTGGTATGTCTCCTATTTGGTTTACAGCTTCAAAGCAATATGTTTCTATTTGTATTGCACTTTCTCTTATTTCTGGTAGGTTTCTACTTATGGTTTTGTTGTTCTTACTGCAATTAGCATGCCTCTGTGTTGATTAATATGCCTATCTTAGTCTGGCATGCCCATTACTCCCTGTGCTTGTTTCCTGCATGTTTCTCCTTACCCCCTAACCCCAGTACATTATTAGCATGTTATTCAGGACCCTCTTAGCCACTAAGTAGCCCTGAATCTCTTCCTGATGTGTGAATCTGTTTGGTATCTATCAATCTCATGCTGTTTGAAACCTTCTTGATTGTTTAAGTTCTGAAGTGCTTGTAACTGTGTTCTTATTTGTGAGTTACTTGTCCCCCATGTCCTCTGCCCCTGTTTGTGCTTGCCGGATATTGTATCTTCTGTTGCTTTTCTCTCAAAACTGTTTCTCTATGGACCCTCTTTCAAACTGTTTTTCAACTCAATCTCTTTAAAACTCTATCACAATCTCACTATTCCTAGAATTTAGGTTCTACCCCCTTGGTGTAAGCATTGCTTTGGGTACCTTGAGTACCCACTGAACTTTGATGCACAAGGTTGGTAACTCCACACTTGTACTGAATCAATGTTAATCTATTTGGGTGCCTGGTATTGGCCAAGGGCCCCAATGGGCCCTTAGGGAGCTTTGCTGTATCCAAACCTTGGTAAAGGCTGTGAAACTCGAAGGAAGTGAGGTTGGAGACTTGGGCCTGGTTGAAGGCTCACTATAGAGTAACTTCTTACTTTTTTTTCTTCACTACTGTAATTTAATTACCTTGGTTTGTAATAATTTGTAACGAATGATTGGGGTTTATAGTGAAATGGGGGGACTATGCATGTTTAGTTTAAGGGGTACGGGTAGAAAACATGCTTGTAGGTTTTTTCTTATTTGTGCAATAGACATCCTGTCTAGGATATGCATCTCACATGACTAGAAATCATGTTTTTAGGCTCTTTTAGTTTCAGCTTGTTATTTACTTTCTAATCGTAATCAGTTAATAACCAACAAGTTACTGCTACTGCATTTAGATACCATGTTTTAGGACCTTTATGTGCATTAGATATCATGTACGTAGGGCTCTATTTGCAACTGTTGAATGCCTCACTAACTTCGTTAACAACATAAGTCTGGCTAACAGTCTCTCTTAAAACTGAAAATCAAACATGCAATTAGGCAATATATATAACGCCTAGGCAAGATTTAGGACCTAATAAATCGATTAATCATATCTCCGCCTATTTTAGACTATACAACCCTTTTTGACTGTCTGAACTTGTTTCTCATTTTCACCTCTCTGAAGTCCGCTTGGTTTTCCTACTAAACTCCCGTCCCATTTTTAATCACGTCTATATGTTTTCTACTAAGTTACCTTTCCAGTCCAGAATTGGACTACTGTTTTCTAAAACTTATCAGAATACTATGTCCTTAAATATCTTCTGTAATTTTTTTTTTTCAAAGGTATATTTTAACACTAATACTTACTGCTCTACATTTCTGAAATCCTGAATGGTTTTGCATCTGTGCTATACGTTTCTACCTCTCCCGTCCGAAACTATGCTACTTTTTGCTCTTAGCGGAATGCTACATCCGTTATAGTTTTTTATACATTTTCAAGTGCGTTGCAAAGTGTTTTCCTACTGATTCCTAAACTGTTGTACATTTACTGCCATTTTCTCAAATGCTAAAAATTTTCGACCAAGCTTCTTTCTTTTTTTTTTTGAAATTCTGGTTAAGTTTTTTGCTCCTATTGTAACTTATCTTTCAACATTCCAGCTTTTAAAGTCTCATTTCTTTAGACCTTAAATGTGTTTGAGACGTGCTAATTATATGCCTATATATGGAGGGATGTTTGAGCCTTTTACATGCTCTTTATATGATTCTTTTAAGTGAAGTCCTATTTGTTTTGTATGTCGCTTAGCATTTTGACCTTTAAACCTAAGGGTTCAGCCTAGTTCTTACCCTATAGGAATAGTGGTCCTAAATACCCTCTTGGACCTATAGGAGGGGACGGGTAATAGCACACGATAAGCATTCGTTACCAATCCACGCGTTTAAATAACCTTTACGGGGTGGGAAGGGTAGAATATGGATATAATGACCGGTGCGCTAATATCTCGTGCGACCCCTCTTTGAGGAGTGATTGCTGGATATTATACCGATGTGATCCATATTGTATTTAAACCTAGGACCTCTTTCCCCTTTTCTTTACTTGTATAATGTTTTTTTTTCTTAAATTTATGTTCCAATTAATCCTTCTCTTTTAAAATCACTTATGTCCTTTCTAAAATTTTAAATGTTGTTTGTAACTACTATATGTAAATTTTATGTGTTTCTTTCTACTATTCTTAAAGTCACAATTAAGCATGGCCGGGAAACACACTAGTGGATCTTGAGGGGTGTCTAACACCTTCCCCTCGAGATAATCTCAAGCCCTTACCCGAACTCTGGTTTTTGTTCAAAAAATCTTCTTCTTTTTCTTTAAAGTGTCCTAATGCACTATAATCATTAGGTGGCGACTCTTCAAATTTCATAACCCAATTCCTCAAAAGAGAATGAGAGTTGTTTTGTCCATAATATCGTAAACCCGATTTCGCCTTAGAAAAAGGGGGGCGTCGACATGTCAAACAAAAGAAAAGAAAGCAGGGCACTTTCAAAAATCGGGTGATTCAGGATGAGGTGCAGAAGTTGTTAAAAATGGATCTATTCGCGAGGTGAAGTATCCTCATTGGCTAGCTAATACTGTTGTTGTACCTAAAAAGAATGGTAAATGGCGAGTTTGTATAGACTATACAGATCTTAACAAAGCTTGTCCTAAAGACTTTTTTCCATTACCTCATATAGATCAATTAATTGATGCTACTGCAGTGCATGAATTGTTAAGTTTTTTAGATGCATATTCAGGTTATAATCAAATCAAGATGGATCCAGCAGATGAAGAAAAAACTTTATTTATAACAGATAGGGGACTTACTGTTATAAAATAATGCCTTTTGGACTTAAAAATGCAGGTGCGACATATCAGAGGCTGGTAACCAAAATGTTCCAAGAGCATTTGGGAAAAACCATGGAGGTTTATATAGATTATATGGTTGTTAAAACTCATCTTTTTGGGGATCATATATCACATCTGTCTGAAACATTTAAAATTTTGCGGAAATATAATATGAAGTTAAATCCTAAAAAAATGTGCATTTGGTGTTGCATCAGGTAAGTTCTTAGGTTTTCTTGTTTCTAACTGTGGTATTAAAGTAAATCCTGCACAGATTAAGGTCATTGAGGAAATCCCAGATATACTCTCAAATAAGAAAGAAGTTCAAAGATTAACAGGGAGAATCGCAACATTGGAAAGATTCATTTCTAAATCATCAGAGAAATGTTTTAAATTCTTCTCATCCCTTAAGAAGCAGAATCATTTTGAATAGAATGAAGAGTGTCAGCAAGCACTCAGGAATTTGAAAACATACTTATCAAATCCACCTTTGCTAGCAAAACCAAAGGCTGGGGAAAGACTACTCATTTACCTTGTTGTTTCAGAAGTAGCGGTAAGCGCTGTTTTGGTTCGATAAGAACAAGGTAAACAATCCCCTATCTATTATGTTAGTAAATCTTTGTTAGATGCGGAGACTCGGTATCCTTAGTTAGAAAAACTTGCACTTGTATTAATCATGGCATCTAGGAAGTTAAGACCTTACTTTCAGTGTCATCCTATTGTTGTAGTAACTGCCTATCCTTTACGAAATATATTGCATAAGCATGGGTTATCAGGTAGGTTGGCCAAGTGGGATATAGAGTTAAGTGAATATGAAATCACATACCAACCTAGAACTGCTATAAAATCACAAGTTTTAGCCGATTTCGTGGCTGATTTTAGCCAGGGGATGCAATTAGAAGCAGAAAAAGAACTGCAAGTTTTTAATGGTGCTAACCCAGGAACTTGGACTTTATTCACTGATGGCTCATCTAACGTAAAAGGTGCAGGTTTAGGAGTTGTCTTGGTACCACCTACGGGTGAAACTATTAGACAAGTTATTAAATGTCATTCCATAACTAACAATGAAGCGGAGTATGAAGCTGTGATCGCAAGTCTATAATTGACACAAGAACTTGGCATAAATCAGATTATAATCAAGAGTGATTCACAACTCGTGGTCAATCAAATGCTGGGGACTTATACAGCTAGGGAAACAAGGATACAGCCGTATTTAGAAAAGGTACGGGAATTGATAAAGCAATTTCAAACCTGAAAAGTCATACAAGTACCAAGGGATGAAAATGTTGAAGCAGACGCCCTAGCTAATCTCGCATCTGCAGCTGATGTGGCAAGTGATGCAAACGCCTCAATTATACACTTATTTCACTCAGTTCTCGATCCTGATAAGAATGAAGTAGAATTTAATAGTTTAACTTGGGATTGGGGGAACGATATTGTTGCTTTTTTTGCAGTATGGCACCGCCCCTGATGATAAGAAAAAAGCTCATGCGCTTCGAAAAAAGTTGCTCGGTACTGCTTAAAGCAAGGTAACTTATATCGTAAAATGTTCGGTGGTCCCTTAGCAAGATGCCTCGGACCTTCACAAATTAGAGTATATAATGAGAGAAATACACGAGAGGCATTGCGGGAATGACGCATGAGGAAGGTCATTGGTAAAAACCTTAATTAGGGTAGGTTACTACTGGCCTAAAATGGAAGAAGAAGCAGAATGTTTCGTGGCTAAATGTGATAAATGCCATAAGTACGGGAACAATATGCATAGACCTGCAGAGTTATTACATCCAGTCATCGCGCCATGGCCATTTATGAAATGGGGAATGGATATAGTAGGACCATTACCATAAGGAAAAGGACAGGTAAAGTTTCTGCTCGTACCTACTGATTATTTTACTAAATGGGTGGAGGCAGGAGCATTTAAACAGGTGCGAGAAAAGGAAGTCAGAGATTTCATTTGGCGAAATATCATATGCCGATTCGGTGTACCAAAGAAAATTGTATGTGATAATGGCCCTCAATTTATTGGAGCTCAAATTACTGAGTTTTTTCAGAGTTGGCAAATTAAAAGGATTACATCTACACCTTATCATCCGGTGGGTAATGAGCAAGCAGAATCAACAAATAAGGTTATTATCAACAATTTAAAGAAGTGATTAGAAGAATCAAAAGGTAACTGGCCAGAAGTGTTACCCCGAGTTTTATGGGCATATCGTACCACTGCAAAAACGAGCACAGGAGAAACACCATTTTCATTAGTTTACAGAGCTGAGGCTTTGATTCCAGTCGAGATAGGAGAACCAAGCACACAGTTCACACAAGCGACACAAGAATCTAATGACGAGGAGATGCGGGTCAATCTAGATTTACTGGAAGGCAGGAGAGAAGCTGCATTAATAAGAATGGCAGCACAAAAATAAGTCATAGAACGATATTACAATAGGAAAGCACGCCTCAGATTCTTCAAAGTTGGGGACTTCGTGCTTAAAAAGGTTTTTCAATCTACAAAGGCAGCCAACGCGGGTAAATTAAGTCCAACTTGGGAAGGACCCTATAGAGTTCGAGATGTTGCAGGAAAGGGAGCATATGAATTGGAGACAATGGATGGCAAAATACTACCTTCACATTGGAATGTTGTTCATTTGAAGAGATATTACTTATAAGAAATACCCACGGTCAGGTATCACCATTTTGCATTTAATTTTTTGAATTGTTATAATTTTACTAACGATTTTAGATGATAGGCAAAAAGCTAGCCGTACTAAATGATGAGTCACGACCTGTAAGGCACACAGAATAACCTAAAATTCCTGGCCTAGGGTTACAATTATTCTGATAGAAATTTAAACGGGTTGTCTTCATCTATAATCGAACCTTCAAGTCCCGTGTGTTTTTCCTTTTCAGGAAAATGACCAAATAAGAAAAATTACCAAGTGCTCGAGGCTTCATACTTCAACACTCAAACACTTGAGGGACTACATGATATACACAAGTATGTATAAAGAAGGCAGAGAAGATTGAAGAAAAATTAATCATGAAAAAGTATGCAGATTAAAAGTCACACGAAGTCACGAGCCAAGGCTAAAAAAAACCTTACTGTAGTTAGGGTAAAATCTATGTACTAAAGCAGGTTATAAAGAAAAACCTTGCATTTATTGTCCTAAAAATCTGTTACAAGAAAAAACAGTTACAAGAAAGTTATAGATGTAATTCAAATACATATAAGATGTTATTCAAAACTTGCCAAGGTTTAAAATAAAAACTTGTCAATGTTATTTCAAAGAAACATGTGTGTTCCTATTTCTTTTATCGTATGATAACACCATTATAAAGTTGAGACGTCTTCTTCATTAAGTGTCGAAATATAAAAGGGCCCTCTTTTATAAAACTCATGTTTAAAACTATTTAGTCATGAGATTAACAGAAGCATTTTTAAAGAACAAAAATGCAAACTATTCTATAAGTCCTTAAAAATAAAGGCAAGAATAGAAAAAACAGAAGTCTAAGATAAAAACATAAAAAACTTCTTAAATACTTAAGACTAAGTACGAACTTAGTCATAAAACTACGAGATTTTTATACAGATTGCCCCATAAAAGACTTGGGGACTTGCGTTCCATAAAACAACCCTCAAATGAAGCTAAGGGTTTGATTACAATTTTCTAAAATAAACCCTCAGATGAAGCCAAGGGATTCTAACACAACTTTCCAAAGTAGTACCTGCAAAAAAGAAGGAATTCAAGATAAATTTTTCACTAAGAAGATGTGGGAACTGAAGAAGATGCGTCAACAGCAACGGGCTCAACTTGGACAGGAGCATCAACAGTTGCGTGTTGATCTTGATTCACAGCAATAGGCTTAACTTGAGCAAGAGCATCGGCAGATGTGGTTTCAATTTGGCTTGCGGCAGTAGGTTCGATTGGGCTTGAAGAAGATGCGATACCCGTATGAGCTTCAACCATGGGAGCTTCGATCACGGGAGAAGGAAAGTCCTGTATTTGCTGAGCTTGTTCGATGGTTTTATTAACCTTAGCTAATTCTGACTCCAAGTCGAAGTTTTCCTGGCTAGATTCAAGAAGGGTATCACGACGTGTATTCAAAAAAGTCCAACTTACCTCAACATCAAATTTTTCTTCAAGGATCCCATAAACCTTTTCCCAAGCAGCAACCTCATTCTTGAGCTCTTCATTTTTGGCCAAGGCGGAATTATAAGAAGCTTGAAGGGAAGCATGAGAACTCTCCAAAGCATGTATCTTATCAACAAAGACTCGAATGTCTTCCTGTGCTTGAGTTAAGTTTTGCACAAGTTCTCCAGCGTAAACTTCTTTTTGATCCAACAGAGCCTTCAACTCTCTATTCTCCTCGCTAGCCTTAGATAGTTGTTCTGAAAAGGAGGATTCAAGGCGTTCTTTTTCTTTCTCAGCTTGGCTCGAGGAAGCCTTGATAACCGCTAGCTCCGAAGTTAACGCTCGTACTTGCTGTTTAAAGGTACTCCTGGTCTCTTGTAAATCCTTCGTGTTAATTTGAGCACTGTTAAATTGTTTCTTCCAATTGTTTGCTTCCAACTGAGAATCACGAGCAGCTTCTCCGAATCACGTGCTACTTTCTCCAAGAGGGAGATTCTGTTCATCAGCTCAGTGCCAATAAGATTGGCCTAAGGAAAAAGGAAGGAAAATAAGAATCCCGGAGATAGAAATTTTTACAAAGTAGAGAAGAGAAGGAAAGAAAATACCTTCAAAGTGTCATGCACTATGTTATTCATTAAAGTCAGGATGTTATGGCTTTCTAGTTTTGCTTTCTCGATTGGACCAATTAAAGGCTCGAGCCAAATATCAGCTTGACCTGACTTTCTCAAGAGGCTGCTGTTAGCAGGAACTTCAATAGTTACGCTCCTCGTAGCCGTACTTCTACTCGAAGAACCCATCTCCGTATGGTGAATGATAGGTGGGGAAATTATCAAAGGAGGAGCAGTGGAAAGAGTAAAAATAGTAGAAAGAGGAACAGAAACGGTTGGTGCAGGTAAGAAAGCAATCACAGGTACAGGAGATGAAAGGAAGATAAGGGAAGTTCATCTAGAATAGGCCCTAAATTTCCACTACCAAAACCACTGTAAAAAATTTGATCAATAGACTCACGAGTGTCGTGAGAAGTGATGTCATCATCAGGAATAGTAACTGGGGTAACAACAAGCTCGGTAAGAGAAAGATGAGGGGAGACTTTAGCTTCGTCATCAGAGACGATACGTCTTCTAGCTCGAGGTCTCGTCACCAAGGAGCCTCCTTCATCTTCTTCTTCGGAGTCTGCTTCTTCATAAGCTTTTCTTTTTGCATAAGAAGAACCCAAGACTATTTCTCGAGCTAAAAAGGTACAGGTACCCAAAGAGTCACGAGAGGCCGCAACTGCCTCAGCAGTAACCCCTTGAATAGCAAATCCTGATAAAAAGAAGGGTAAAAGTTAGAACAATAAAGGAAAATATTTATATACATGAACGATAAAATAGAAACTCTGACCATGAGTCTTTACTTTCCAACCGTAACAGTTGGAAAGGTTTTTCCATGACCTACCCTCAATTGGAGCGGTCTTCAATAATTTTTCTACCCAACCACGAAAGTTGGGCACATTCTCCACAACACCCATGGTTGCTAAGAAAAGAAAAGAAGCGACATTAGAGAAATTAATAAGCTAAAGAAAAAGGCACGATAAAGATATAATACTTACGTGCAAAGTTTCACTTCTCAGGGAAGGGAACGTTATCTTCACCCACTAAACCAGCACTGGGGGCAGCAACAAACCGAACATACCAGCCACGGTCTTTATCATCTTCAGGGCTCACTAAAACACTCTTGCTCCTGGCTGCTAGGGTAAAAATGCCATTGCGGAAAAGCATATGAGAGTAGGTGAATTAAGTGGGGGAAAGTAAAGCCAATATCTGCCATGTGAGCGAGGTGCCTCAAGCAGGCGACAACCCTCC
Source organism: Nicotiana glauca (assembly GCA_026770625.1). Classification (NCBI taxonomy): domain Eukaryota; kingdom Viridiplantae; phylum Streptophyta; class Magnoliopsida; order Solanales; family Solanaceae; genus Nicotiana; species Nicotiana glauca. The sequence continues at coordinate 140,870 of MU772802.1, read as the reverse complement.
AAACAATTAGACCAATTTGACCCAAACAAATATTGAAAAAATGGCAAAAATCTAGAATGACCGGGTCAATGGCTAGTTTAAACCCTAAAGTGAAAGGGTATGTATAAACAAAGGAGAATCCAATCATGTAGAAAGTGATTCTCTGATTTGGATTGGGAATGATAATTGGAAAATCATCACTCCAGTGACAATCTTTACGAACTATAGGAGTTAAAACTTTTGTGATTCGAATGGGAAAAGCATCAGCACGATCTAAAGTGGCAACTTGGGTCATGAGAGATTCTCTATCATGGTAAAAAGATAGTTCTGTTGGGACTATCTCTTCAACTAGAGGCTCACGTAAGGGCTCAAAGGGTTCTTTGTTCCTAGAAGAAGACCTCTGAGAAAGGGAACTTCTAGTTCTAAAAGAGGGACCATAACTAGGAGAAGGCGTGAATGTGCTACCACCGCGAGCAATCCCCAAGCTACGAAGCCTACCACCTTTTCTATGCCTAATGGGGGCATTGGGGAAGTTATCTAAAATAGGGATTCTCCTAGGGTTAGGGTTTGATGAAGTCATGGCAAAGAAGATTGAAGTGAAGAAGAAGTGAATAAGAAATTTGAAGAATTAAAGTGTTCAATACGCTTTATGTGGTAAAAGACAAGTAAAGAAGTTATATTTATACTGATGGGTAACCGGCAAAAAGGAAAAAGTACAATGATGGAAGAACCATAATAATGATAACTGACACTTCATGAACAGGGAAGCCAAAAAGAAAGTCTAAGAAAGTGATGCAAAACTGTAGAACCAATAAAAGGGTGACACGTGTGTAACGCACTAAATGGAAGTAACAATTGAAGCGTCAATTTTGTGAGAGCATTAATAGTGACGAAAATTCTTTTTTGATGAAATCCACTTTCCAAATATTCAACTGATGAATAAATAAAAAGTGGGGGGACTATATATATTGGAAAAAATTATATTTATATATAAAGTTGACGTGTCAAGACACGTGGGTTGTTCAAATGGTCAAAGAATCAAAATTAGCCATGAGTCAAGAGTTACAATAAATACGAGCAAAGAAAGAGGAAGAGGCACGGGACATTAGATAAGTGACATGGCGCCCGTACCTATTTAAGTCATTTATATCCGAGAATCAAAAGGAATGAATCTGACAATAGAAAAGAATGCAGATACGACATTTAATGGGCATTAAATGTTGAATACGTTATAGAATATTTTTTAAATGTAATGATTGTGTAACATAGCATTTAATGTCTTTAATTACTCATAATAGTCTCATTATAATTTGAGCAAAACGTATATTTTCAAAGTTACCTATAAAAAGGAGATATACGATCAGTTGAAAGGACAAAAAAATACGATTGGAATAGATATTGATTCATCTTGTTTTTCTTGATTACCATCTTGCTATTCAGAATTACTTCTTTTTATTCATTTTCTTGATTATGAGTAGCTCGAGTTTTTCTAAATTCTCGCTTTGACTGAAATTCCATTTTTTGGTTAAACAGTTATAGTGGCCAAAGCAGAGACCAACAATATATATATATATATATATATATATATATATATATATATGACCATTACCTATATTTCAATATCAAAGCTGTAGTACTTATGAAAGTAAAATTCCTTTTCCTTTTCTCTTTGAGGTCGCAACAACAGTTGCCCTAGGGTTAATGCTAACCAAGCACAAAAAAATAAGATTGTGCTAAAATGTCCTGGTCTAGCTACGACATTAGTCTGCTAATATGAGTTAACATCAATAATGAGTTTTAAACACTTCTTACTATTAAATTCTTAGTTAAGTTGTTTTGTTTGCACGGAATATGTATTTGTAAAGTGTGTCTAAATAATTTTAGGAAAAAAGTTATGTTGATGGAAAAAATTCTCAATCTCAATTTGCAAATTTGTATTAGTTGGAGGTATAGAAGTGCAAATTCGGACTATTAGGTTGCAAATACCAGATAATTATATGAAAAAGTTGTTGGGGGAAAAGAAAAAGACGTGATCCAACAAAAGAATATAATTTTTTTTTTTGGGGATAGAAAATAGAGGATATATCACAACACTCATAATATTTTATAATTTAATCACAAAATCTAATTTGTAGATTTTTAAAAATAACTATGAAGATACAATGAGATATCTCAAATATGGACTCAAAAAATAACTATGAACATAGAGTAATAATAATCGATATAAAATACGAAGAAACCACGCATTTCTTTTATACAAGGAAATTTAATCATGACCAAGATACATTATAATATTTACGTGTTAAAATTTATTTCTTACCTGAAAAATTTAATTCTACATCTCTAATTTTAGACCATCCATTAGTGGGGGAAATAAAAAGTTTTGATACATATTTTGCCAAAGTTTTCCATATAATTAATCATCTCATATCAAAACATTCTAAGTTGCTTAATAGATTCATTTATTTTTTTTGTGATGGGACAAACTCTCTTTTCATCTTCTTAATTGTGATGATCATTTAATAATGCTAATAAAAATTAATAGACGAACAAGGCATAATTACTCATACACAATTTAGGTACTCATCATCAAGAATTACGGTGAATTGTATAAAATTCATTTATTTTTAACCAGAGGTCTCGGGCGGATAACTCACACCAAATAAAAAACCAAAAAATTCTAATATTCATGTAGCATAAGTTGTTTTAACTTAAAGTTTAACTATATGCCGTGACGGTATAAAAAGATAACAAAAACAAATTTCTATAATAACTATTAGTTATTGGTCTTCCGAAAAGAATGATAAAGTATATGCAACAATAAGTAAATTTAATTGTTTAAAACATTTCTACGATGTCATTATATGTAACTTAAATCGCTTAGATATATAATTTTGATTTACAATTTCTTCTTTTTTGTTGGTTGATATTTTTTATTTACAATTTCATTGCACGTACTCCTTGTTTTTTATTGGATATTTTTAAAGTGTACCATATTTGCTTTTAGGGTACAGTGACATAAACAAAGTTGAATTCAAAATTTTATGATATCGAGAAATCAAAGACTGACATCAAAACAATTTTAAAAAGACCATTCTACCCCATCTCGGTATTATTAATCTTTAATTAAACAATATTTTTTATTTTTTTTCCTTCGAAAAGGACAATAGTGCATTATCCATTGTCCAAAAAAGAATCACGAAGTTTTCGATACGAGGACTAGCATATAAATTACAGTATTAATTTAAAATTAAATTTCTTTAAAATTTTATGACATAAAGATATTATAGATAATTTCTTATATTAAAGAATATTAAGAATATATCTGAACAATCACGCTAAAGATACAACTGTTTGACCTCTAAATAGTATAAATTTAACTTTTTAAAATAAACAAGATATTTAAAATAACATTGAAGAACAGTACATGATTTTTTAAAGTTATATATTTTAAAAAAAAGTATTTCAAAAGGTCATCGTTAAATATAACAAAATATTTAACTCCAAATGATATAATGCTCATATACATTAGAATATAGAGTAAAAAATATAGTTAAGGCATCACATACGAAATTTCATCGTCTATACTTTTAAATTATTTAGAAAAATTTTTACCATTAAAACTTTATTCATACGGTCAATTTTTAAACGATATAACGAATTCTGACACTATTAACATGAATTGTTTAAATATAATATTAGAATACAACAACAATATATTCAGTATAATCATATAAGTGAAGTCTGATCCATACAGAAGGTAGAAAAACTGTTTCGAATAGACATTCGACTCAAGCTAAGCAATGCCAAAATATGTTTGACGAATACAAGAATTACAATTTTTATGGATAATTGCATGTTATTATTCTTAATGATCTGATCTGCTAATATAAATTATTTCTAAATAATCCATCTATGTAAGTTAAGTCCTTTATGAAATCAATAAGTCAATTATACTCAAATTACTTGAAAGGCAAGTAATTAAATGTCACAACACATATGAGTGACATTAGTAACCTGAAAAAGGTAAAATTTCACAGCAGGTAACAAAATTAATCTATTACATAAATTTAGTTAACTATTTATGTATATGAGATAAATTTCAAGTTAAAACGTTTTGATAAATTTTTATTAAACCCAATCTCATTTTCGTAGGCACATAGGGTTTCAGAGCTATTACAGTACTTCGTTAAATCGAAGCGCCTCACTATGAGAATCTAGCTTCAATAACGCTTGTTTAAATCTCAAAACTTTCCCGCTGACCGTTTGCTTTCTCAATAGCAAAATCACTTTTAAACATCAGCATGTTTTCTTTAACAATCATATCAAATGAAGCGTTCTTGGTTCTGAATTGTTATATCGCTTATCCCTATTTCCAAATGAGAAGATCCACCATCAAGTGCAAGAAATGCTATCTAAAGGGTAAGAGTCTCAATCCGTATTAAAAGGAAATAGTTTGAATTTGTAAATTAATTGTGAATACGAGTTTGGAAATTATACAAAATTAAAGGTACGAGGTTTAGAAATCTTATGAGATCTTTGTAAAGTCCATTTTTACGAGCGTTATAATTCAGTCGAGTACTCAAATTTATATTTTTTTAGGATTTAATTTACCTACATTCATTGTGTATCTTGTTCTCACAATTGATAAATTTTAGTGCCCGTTTGGAGATAAAATTTGATGGAAGGTTAATTTTTTTTTTTTCAAAATAAGCGTTTGTTCATAAAATTTTCAATTGTCACTTGATGCAGTTTGAAAATTTTCGAAAATTTGAAAAACTACAAAAAGTTCTTTTTCAAAATTTTCACACAAATCACTCAAAAAACTTCAAAAAAAACCCACATTAAAATTTATGACCAAACACAATTCTAAATTTCAAATACCATTTTCACTTAAAAAAAATTTCACTATTTTTTTTAATTTTACAATTCTTATGTCCAACCGCATACTTAATCTACGATAACAAAGTTAATTCTAAATTATCAATAATTCTTATTAAGATATTTATTTGCAATTACCCAACAATTGATGTGTCATTGCATAAAATTAAATTTCTTTTTTTATGTGGAGGGACACGTGTTGCTTAGATAAAAAAGGGGAAAAAGCTGTAAAGGGCAGTATTTTAGGGACACTCGTAACTGTTGTACCCAACCCTATACTAAATACACTTTTCTCAGTCCACTCTCTCTACAAAATTCACTCTCTCCTCTTTTGTGGTGTGAGTATTTTAGGGTTTCTCAGTTCGTTTCTTGGTTCCTCCGTTTGAGCGCCTAAGGTATACTCCTTATGGCGAAATTTTGATTTTTTCTTGATGTATCTTTTTTTTTCTGTTGAATCTGTCAATGCTGCGTTAGTTTGAGTGATTTGGGTTTTTGTAATTTTCTGGGGTTTGTTTATTTGTGCCTAAAAATGGTTTTCCTTTTGTAAAATTTTTATGGAATTTTTTATGCTTTTTGTTTTTTCTGCTTTTGAATAAGTCAAATCTGCTGTATTTTTACTGATTTTGGTTTAATATTTTCTGGGGTTGGTTATTTTTTGTTTCGTTAATTGTTTCTGTTGAAAAAAATCCCTATGGAAAATGTTTAATGTTTTTTTTTATAGTATATTTTTTGTTTTTTGTGTTCTTTGCTTATAAATCAGCTAATGCTGCTTTACTTTGAGTTATTTTTGGTTGAATATATTCTGGGTTTTGTTTGTTTTTGTGTTTTTCTTCAGTTTTTTTGGGTAAAACCTGGAAACATTGAAAGTCAAAGAACAGATTTTTTTTTTTTAAAAAAGAAGTATATTTTAGATTTTCTTAGTATGTTCTTTTTTCCTTTTGGAATTTCTTGGCTTGCATGTGTGTGTTATGGCTTGAGTTATGGGGTTGAAATTTTCTTGGATTTTTATTTCTACTGAAATACTTTTTTTTCAAGAAGCTAAAACTGAAGTCAAAAATAAAATAAAAAACAAAAATATTTTTCTGAGTGAGTTTGACTCAATGTTTTCTGGGGTTGGTCCATCTTTGTTTGTTATCTACGGTTTTCGCTCAAATTTGGTTTTTCTTTTGTTAAAAACTTAAAACCCAGAAACTGAAGAAGTCAAAGAACAAAAGAAACGGAAAGAAAGTAGGTTTCAGGATTTATGGTGTTTTGACCAATGCTCTGTGTTATTGTGGTTTAATACTTTCTAGGGTTGTCTGATTTTTGTTCTTTATAGCGTTTCTGATGAAAGTTCTCTGTGATTTTTGTATTTCTCCTTAAATGCTTAAATATGGGTTTTTCAAAGGCGCAGAAACTTAAGAAGAAAGAAAAAAGTAAAAACAAAAGTTGGTTTTAAGTGTGAAATGTCAGGGTTTTCTTTTCTCCCTTTTTTGTGGTTACTTGTCTTGCATGTGTGTGTTATTTCTTGATTTATGGAGGTTGGACCTTTTGTTGAGCAATGTTTGTGCTACAGTAGTTGAGTAGTTTCTGGGGTTGGTTTAATTTTTGTTATTTGTAGTATTTCAAATGAAAAATTTCAGGTCTTTTTGGAGTTAGTGAGATCTGTTTGACTTGTTTTTCTTTCTTTTTGTGATTTTCTTGGTTTGCATGTGTGTAATATGGATTCATTTGTGGAGTTTGACATTTTCTGAGTAGTACTTGTGCTATTTGATTTGTCAATTTCTGCATTTTCTACTCAGCAATCTCTTCTCTGTATGGAATCTGTCATTAATGTTATTGCCTAGTTATTTTACAGTAAGCTGTGGTTTGGTCTCTTCCTTCGAGATTTTGGTCTTCTTGTTTATTAGCTTAAAACCCTCAGGCTGAAATAGAATGAAGTAAAGAAATGAACTATGCTGCTGTTGTTTCTTTGTTCTTTCCAAATATGGTAATGAACTGTGCTTTGTATGGTCTTAGTGATTCCTTTTACCTTTTCTTTGGGTGAAAAAAAATTATTACTTTCACCTTATATTTTGCAATGTGCTTATTAATAACAATTCTTTTTGTTAATGATAGTTGCCTTGCTTCTTGCTTTGCTTATTGGTGGCTGCTGTGATTTCTTCATTTTATTTTAGTTCTTTCTTAGATGTTTTTGCAGTCAAACACCTTGTCTACATTACCCAAATGTCTGTGTATTCTAGATTTGTCATTTTCAGCTCTTATTACACTCTTTAAGGTCTTCCTACGGAGAGTGGTAGACTTTTCTGAATTTTGACATGTCTTTTATCTTGCCTTATGGTTTGGTGGCACCATAGCAGTTCTATTGGCTGGTGGTTTTCGTAGGGGGTTGTCTGAATTTACTCTCTTTCCTGATTTTTCTCACCACTCCACCTTCTCCCTAGAATACATCTTTGTATGGTATTTCCAGTTGCATTTCAATTTCGTGTTTTTTAACATTCAGAAACTATGTTTCATACAGGACTCTCATATGGCTGAGGAAGATAAGAATGGAGCAGCAGAGGGTCTTCCACCTCCTCCCCCTGTTCCACCTGATTTCACTCCTGCAATATCAGAACCCGAGCCAGTGAAGAAAAAGGCGGCTATACGTCTTCCCATGGCCAGACGTGGCCTTGGAAACAAGGGACAAAAGATTCAAATTCTTACTAATCACTTTAAAGTGAATGTGACCAATGTGGATGGACACTTCTATCACTACAGTGTATGTGTCTCTCTCCACTATATATTTTTATGTGTTCTATTTTTTGTTTTCTATAGTCTAATAATTCGCTGACTTTGTTAACTCTGTTCTTTTACAGGTTGCACTATTTTATGAAGATGGGCGGCCAGTAGATGGGAAGGGAGTTGGCAGAAAGGTCCTAGATAGAGTGCATGAAACATATGATACAGAATTAGCTGGAAAGGATTTTGCTTATGACGGGGAAAAAAGCTTGTTTACCATTGGAGCACTCCCTCGAAATAAAATGGAGTTCACCGTTGTTCTTGAAGACGCCACATCAAATAGGTTGGTTTTCATAATGGCTGAGCCTCACTTGTTTCCAGTGCCTTACAGCGGTTATTGACTGTCTGTTCACAACTTTTTACATTCAGGAACAATGGCAATAGCAGCCCTGCTGCAGATGAAGGTCCCAATGAAAGTGACAGGAAAAGGTTACGGCGTCCTTACCAATCAAAATCTTTTAAGGTGGAGATAAGCTTTGCTGCAAAAATTCCGATGCAGGCAATTGCAAATGCTTTGCGGGGTCAAGAGTCAGAGAACTCTCAAGAAGCTTTGAGAGTGTTGGATATAATTTTAAGGCAGCATGCTGCTAAGCAGTAAGTTATCTTTATTTCTTTTCGCGAGAGGGGTTGATTGCATCTGTCTGTTTTCGCAGTTCATTTGGTTGATATTCTTGTATCAGGGGCTGTCTACTTGTTCGTCAGTCCTTTTTCCACAATGACCCAAAGAACTTCGTTGATGTTGGAGGTGGTGTTCTTGGTTGTCGAGGATTCCATTCTAGCTTTAGGACCACTCAGAGTGGCTTGTCTTTGAACATAGGTAATGACTCTAATAACTCAAGTTTCATGTTTCATACTTCTACTCGAGCAAAATGAGTTTAATGCTGTACTATTACATCAATTACAGATGTGTCTACCACAATGATTATCCAGCCTGGGCCTGTTGTGGACTTTCTGATAGCAAATCAAAATGCAAAGGACCCCTTTACGCTGGATTGGGCAAAGGTAAACTGTTGTTTATGGTATTCTGTTTATCTTGTTACTTAAACTGTAGCTAAGCACGGATTGTCTACCCAATGTATTAGGCAAAACGTATGCTCAAGAATTTGAGGGTGAAGACTAGTCCAACTAATCAAGAGTACAAGATTACTGGACTTAGTGACAGATCCTGTAGGGAGCAAACGTAAGCCTTTCTTTCCTTTGTTATTTAAACAAGAGCGTATGCCTTTCTTTCTTTTGTTATTTCTTGTTATTTAAACATTGGCATGATTAAGTTGTAAAACTCAGTTTCATTTGACATTTTAGGTTTACCCTGAAGCAGAAAGGTAAAGATGGGGAAGGGGATGAAATTACTGTTTATGATTACTTTGTCAATCACCGAAACATAGACTTGCGCTATTCTGCGGATTTGCCCTGCATCAATGTTGGGAAACCCAAACGCCCCACCTATTTCCCTATCGAGGTAAAAAGCCTTTGGTTAAAATTAAAGGCCTATGTCATTACTTGTGTTTTGTGCATATAATATTCTCAGATTCTCTTTGTTGGTTTCAGCTCTGCAATTTGGTGTCATTGCAAAGGTATACAAAATCTCTGTCCACATTCCAGAGATCTTCATTAGTGGAGAAATCTAGGCAAAAGCCTCAGGAGAGGATGCAAGTCCTAAGCAATGTAGGTTTTTATTAATTAAAGGAATCTCTCGGAGTATTCCGGTGAATAGGCACTAATTCCTGTTTTGGTGCAGGCCCTCAAAATCAACAAATATGATGCCGAGCCTCTGCTTCGTGCCTGTGGAGTTTCAATCAGCAGTAACTTCACCCAGGTTGAAGGGCGTGTTCTTTCTCCCCCAAAGGTATTTAGTTTATAATCATTTCTTGGCTGATTAGATCATTTAGTGAATTTGGAAATCCAGGCTGACCTTACCCTTTATACATTTCAGTTGAAGACAGGTGGTGATGACTTTGTTCCACGTAATGGCAGGTGGAATTTCAATAACAAGGTATAGAACCGCTCCGTTTGAAATGTTTTTTCCTGCTGGATCGGTTAATTTATACTCATAGTTTCTTTAGTTTTGATGTCCATCGAATTTCCTATTCATATTTTATGTGGAATGGGCAGAGACTGGTTGATCCGACAAAGATAGAGCGCTGGGCTGTTGTCAACTTTTCTGCACGCTGTAACATACAAGGGCTAATCAGTGATCTTATAAAATGTGGAAAAATGAAAGGAATTGTAAGTTCCCTCAAATTCGCACTCACTTGGAAAGTGAGTTTAAAGATGAATGACTGATCATTTCCTTATTTTATAAAATTCGTTCAGATGGTTGAAGATCCATTTGATGTTTTTGAAGAGTCTCCACAATTCAGAAGGGCTCCCCCGCTTGTCAGAGTGGAAAAAATGTTTGAAGAAGTCCAGTCAAAACTTCCTGGGGCACCGAAATTTCTGCTTTGTTTGCTTCCTGAGAGGAAAAACTGTGACATATATGGTTAGTGAGATTTACTTGTTCTCTTAACAATGAACTCTTAACTGCTGGGCGATGACTGATATAATTGAACTGATTGAACTCGAAGGACCATGGAAGCGGAAGAATTTGGCTGAATTCGGCATTGTTACCCAGTGCATAGCTCCAACGAGAGTCAACGACCAGTATATCACCAATGTGCTTCTGAAGATAAATGCAAAGGTGAGAGTTCCGAGCATCTGGTTCTGTGCTATCATCCTGAGCATCTTCTTTTTTCCACCTTTCCTTGCTTCTTTGAAATCTCAAAATATTTTTCTAATCATGTTATTCCTTCTTGGCAGCTTGGTGGTTTGAATTCTATGTTAACTGTTGAACATGCTCCCGCAATCCCTATGGTATCTAAGGTTCCCACCATAATTCTTGGGATGGATGTGTCACATGGCTCTCCTGGCCAATCTGATGTGCCATCCATTGCTGCGGTATGATCTCTGTCAATTTTCATTGAATCATATTTTAAAGCCTTTTTAACCAACCGGGGCTATGATTTATTTCCTTGAATTGGCACTTAAAAAATCAGTCACCTAATGTGTACAAGCGCATAGAGGGAAACATGTTACATTTTATTCCCTCTTGAAATTTATAATGGCTTCTCTCTTTTTGTATTTTCATCTTTAACGTGACCAGGTTGTCAGCTCAAGGCAGTGGCCTTCGATATCTCGTTACAGAGCTTCAGTGCGCACTCAATCTCCTAAAGTGGAGATGATAGACAACTTGTTTAAACGTGCTTCTGACACTGAGGATGAGGGGATAATGAGGTGAGTTTTCCTTTCTCTTTTTTTTTTTGGGTGGGTGGGTGGGGTGCTTGGTGCTTTAATTGGTGCCTACACGAGTGAGCAATGCTAAGCTTGTTGCACTTCTTTTGTGCTCACCAGTTTTTTTGTTTTGGGTCTCTACCATGATAAGTAGGACGCTGCATCAACGGATATTTTATTTTGGTTAAATGTTCAAGCTACATGAAAGCAGTGTTCAGTTTGGAATTATCTACTCTGTTGTAGCATCTCCCACAAATAATTATTCTACCAAATTGCAGGGAGGCTTTGCTAGATTTTTATGTGAGTTCTGGGAAAAGGAAGCCTGAGCATATTATTATATTCAGGTGATCTATCCAGCTGCCTTTAGCATTTATTCTATTTAGTTCCAGCTAAATGTGTGCTGTACAAGTGTGCTATAATGTCGTGTAAATGCTCTAGTATTGGCACTGACCTGAGGTATTAAATGCTAAATGCTTTAAGAAAGGAATTCTTCAGTAGCAGTCCACAGGTACTTGAGGTGTTAGCTATAGCCTCATCTGAAGAAAAATGTAAGGTTGTGGCCTGACTGTTAGTCGATAAAGCTGATTCTTAGTTGAAATTGGGTTGTCGTCAATTAAAGTAACTTATATATGGCATTTCCTTGATGGATGTTTAAATTATCTTGATACTCCTAGTTTGATTTTTTCCTGCGATGGAATCATCTGCAGTTCATGCTGTGGTACTACATGTGGTTCTGCATTTAAACGTCTAGATGCTATAATCATTGTTTTATTTATGGTCTTGTTTAAAATTTTCAGGGATGGTGTCAGTGAATCTCAATTTAATCAAGTTCTGAACATTGAACTGGATCAGATCATTGAGGTTTAGTCTCGTAAATGCTATTTTGAGGAATAGTGAACTCTACTCGGGAAAACGATATATAATTGTACTAAGTTGTTTCGTTTGTTGATTAATAGGCGTGTAAATTTCTCGACGAGAAGTGGTCACCCAAGTTTACTGTGATAATTGCACAGAAGAATCATCATACCAAGTTTTTCCAGCCTGGAGATCCTAACAATGTTCCTCCAGGTACAACTCGAGGTCGCTATATAATAATTTGAACTAATGCACTGTATGAAGTTGCTTACACATACACTTTTGTGCAGGCACAATTATCGACAATAAAGTTTGTCACCCAAGAAATTATGATTTCTACTTGTGCGCCCATGCTGGAATGATTGTAAGTCTTTTGTTCTCTTAGTTTTCTTTTCTGTCTCTCTTTTCAGTCACTAGTTTTGGTATTTCATACTTGAATTTTCTTAGGTTCTCAGCTATTATTGTTTATCCTCTACAATGAATACTGAATGTGTTGACTGGTCCTCCTCTAAATTGAAAAATTATTGATTTTTTGGAGCTCAGTTCATTGAATTACGATGGCTCAAGCAGCATAGTTAAATCTAATACAAAAGGTTGTTTTACTCTATCCTGAATCCAGTGACAGCTTTTCAGACCACTTCCAGTTGTCTAATTGCAAATTTGTAAACTAGTATTTTAGGGAACACTAGATTATGTCTATCAAAGGGAAAAGGGGAAGAAAGAAACAAGAAATGACATGTCATATTTCCACATCTAATACTAGCTGATAGCCATGCTCTATGAAATAATCACCATTGAATTGTTTATGGTTTGGGCTGATCTCTGTCAGTTCAAGAAGATGCTAGATTTTGGCGAGTATCAGCTGTAATAATTATCTGCATGTCACTGTAATTTTTTTTATTTCCATGTGTGTGTATGCTTGAAACAAATTTGTGTTTAATTATTTTTCAAAAGCTTAACTAGTTGGCGTATCAGCTGAATGTTGGTGAATCATTTACATTCAATAAGTCAACTGTGCTTCAATCCCACTGGTCCGGTGGTATCTAATAATTCTTATTTGAACTATGATTATTTTGTAGGGTACCACTCGTCCTACCCACTACCATGTCTTGTATGATGAAATTGGTTTCTCGCCTGATGATCTTCAAGAGCTTGTTCATAATCTATCTTATGTGTAAGTACTGCATTAAGTATCTCTGAGTTGTATTCACAGCATCTGTTAAAACTTATTCATAATCTTCAAGAGCTTGTTCATAATCTATCTTATGTGTAAGTACTGCATTAAGTATCTCTGAGTTGTATTCACAGCATCTGTTAAAACTTATCAAGAATCAATTGTCTAATGTTGCTATATATAACAATTTTTTGCATCATCCTTGCAGCTACCAAAGGAGCACAACTGCAATATCTGTCGGTAAGTGTCATTCTGTTGGCGAAAAACAGTAGTGCCAAATACATTTTCTGGATAAATAACTTTATCTTGTTAAATAATTCTCCCTTTTGTTTTTCTATTTGCACTCGTTATTTGTCCATATGCAGTTGCTCCCATCTGTTACGCTCATCTGGCTGCCACTCAGATGGGACAGTGGATGAAGTTTGAAGACACATCAGAGACGTCCTCAAGCCGTGGGGGAGTTACAAATGCTGGTCCAGTTACCGTCCCCCAGCTCCCCAAGCTCGAGGAAAAAGTTTCCAGTTCCATGTTCTTTTGTTGAGGCTTTGTACTAGCCTCCTGCTTGCTTTTAACATCTGTGGTTAATAGATGTTTGGTTGTTTGTGAATAGTCGGTTTAAAACTCCAAGTGGTAGTCGAACAATTTAGGTGAATATTACTCTGCCGTTTTTTGGTCTTGGTCTAGGGCCATGTTGAAATCCCCATGACATCTTTTGGCTTTAGGGTACTTGCTACTTGAGCTATTTTGGATGATGCACCTCTGTTTGGGTGTTTAGCTGGCAATGACCATGTTTGGACAGTTTGTGTTTATGATAATTTCTAGGATCTTGTTAACCTGAAAATTATGCACTTGTTCTTTATGACCTTGTTTTTTGCATGACTTGCAAATGTGATGGGAGGATTTCTCAAAAATGTTGTTGCACTTGTGTTGGATCATAAAAAAAATGCATTATATGTGGAGGATCCGACACACACTTGGCAATATTTTTCAAAGTTTTTCACAACCATGTTTAAGTTTGAAGAGTATAAATGCAACCAACGTTGTCTTGATCCCCCGGAAGAATGGTGCAATAGAGCTAAGAGACTTTCAGCCTCAAGTCTCACTGGAAAAGGGCAGCCCGGTGCACAAGAAGTATCTCGCATTCACTCAGGGTCAGGTGTTAGGTGAAGGACCGCAACATATCCTAATCCGGCTGATTTCATGGTTCGAACTCGCGGAGAGCTCTCAATGGCATTTATAAGAGACAGATTATGGAGTTATCTGTAAACTTGATATTGAGAAAGATTTTTACCACGTCAAAGCGGGAGGTCTTTTTGGCAACACTCTCAAAGAAAAGAGGTTTAGTAGAACATGGATCAACTTAATTCATTTTTGTATAAGCTCAGCAGTGGTAGCCCTGTAGGCAATTTTTTTAGCACAACGAGGGTTGAGGCAAGGTGATCCGGTTTCACCTTTTCTGGTCATATTGGTCATGAAAAGCTTGAACAGAATATTTGGAATTGCAAGTGCAAGTGACTAGATCAGAGCTATGTTTGCTCTCTTCACAAAATATTATTGGGTGCATGTCAGATCCTCCAAAAATAGTTGGAGGATCCGACACTGGTGCTGCATTATTTTGGAAAGTTCACACAACATAGGATTAGAGGCTTCAAAGCAGCGAATAACAGATTCAGACAGTAATGAAAATTTCTCATTTGCAGTATGCAGATGACTCTTTAGTACTATGGAGGCTTCAAAGCAGCGAATAACAGATTCGACGGTAATGAAAATTTCTCATTTGCAGTATGCAGATGACTCTTTAGTACTATGTGACTAAAGAGTCAAATGAAACATTCAAGGCTGATCCTTATCATTTTCTAGGCCATTTCAAACCTTCATATTAACTGGAAAAAGAACTACTCACATATTAGGAGATGGTTATGGAAAATACTCATCTAGCATGACAAGTGGTTGGGTCACACTCACACTTCTTTAAAGATTCAGACATATTCAGTTTGACAACATATGCTAATGCAACAGTGGCTGCCAACAGAGAGTGATACATGGAACCTCTCTTTTCTCCTAACCCATAACTCAGTTTTAGTTACTAGGTCCACTATTAAATATTTATACATATTTAATGAATTTTCTAATATAAATACAACGTCTATTTTCTAATATAAATACAACGTCTATGCAAATATGACTTTCAATGTTTGATTAAAAAAGAATCTCTGTGGAAGGAAGTTGTTATATGCAAATATGGCATGGAAGGTGATTGGAGAACAAAAATGACAAGATAACTATTCGGAAGAACATTAACAAGCTATGGCCAGAGTTTATGACATAAATTACACACAAATTAGGAGATGCTTTTGGGAGAAGTTCGCATCAATGGAACGTGCAAATGAACCTGGATCAGATTCCTACATGTTTAGAATGGGATATATATTTTAGGTAAGGTAGGTTGTCTACGGTACATCACTCGAGGTGCGGACCTTCCCTGGTCCTGCGTAAACACGGGATGATGCGTAAACCAATATATTACATACTAGATTCGCCTGACGAGTTACACTTATTTCTTTAATCTGAATGTCAATCTTCCCATGTAAGTAACTGCTTTAGGGAAGAAACTTTTGGTTGGTATGGGTATCAAGTTGTTGGAGGTTATTTTGGACTAAGAAGTTTGACTGTCCTGTTGGGGCTCAATATATGCAATATTATGTTATGTGTTATAAAATAAAAGCAATTTAGTAGATCATAAACAAGAAATAGAGATAGAAAGAAGGAGAATTTTTTCTCTTCAATTGTGTGCTTTTACCCATGTGTTACATAACTTTTATATAGGCATGAAAAGTGAAGAATCACTATTGTAAAATAGTGAGAGGAATGTCTACTACACAGTAAATGTAATGGGACTCAGCATGGGCATCCATATCTATTATTTTCAACATTCTCCTTTGGATGTCCGTGTTAAAAATAAAAATTTCAAGTGAAAGGAAAAAAGCGCGTAGTTATTTGTTTTAGGCATTGCTTGCTGCCTCATTAAAAACCTTACCAGAAAAATAAAGTGGGACAAAATCTTGGTTAAGGAAAAAAGAGTACAGAGTGTATTTACTCCCCTATAAAAATATCACTAAATATCTCGAAGATTACACATTCCAATCTTATATATCTGCCTCTCAGGTATTGAGGTTGGTAATGCCTTAGTGAACAGATCCGCCGAGTTATCACTTGAACGGAATTGTTGAACATCTATTTCACCATTTTTTTGAATATCATGAGTGAAAAAGAATTTCGATGAAATGTATTTTGTTCTATCTCCTTTGATGTATCCTCCTTTCAGTTGAGCTATGCATGCAACATTGTCTTCATACAATATTGTTGGAATATTCCCTTTCGAAGAACGACGACATGTTTCCTGAATGTGTTGAGTTATCGATCTCAACTAAACACATTATCGGCTCTCTTTATGAATGGATATTATCTCTACATGATTTGAAGAAGTAGCAATCATAATTTATTTCGTTGAATGCCATTATATGGTTGTATCTCCACATAAAAATAAATAGCATGTCTAAGATCGACTTTTATGTAGGTCAAACAAATATCCTGTATCAGTATAACCAATCAATGACGTCTTGGATTCATTTGAATATAATAAACTCATATCAATGGTCTCTCAGAGGTATCTGAATATATGATTAATACCATTTCAGTATCTTTGTGTTGGGGAAGAACTAAATCTTGCTAACAAACTTACTGAGAATTATTGGCAAGATATATTAGTGCTCCAGTTACACTAAGATATGGTATTTCGGCACCAAGAAGCTCTTTATCATTTTCGCGAGGTAGCAATGGATGTTTCTTTATTTCAAGTGATCTCACAACCATCGTGGTACTCAATGGACGTGCTTTATCCATATATAGTCGCTTTAAGATCTTTTCGGTGTCTGTTGATAGATAGACAAATATTCCATCTTTCATATACTCAATTTGTAGACCAAGATGAAATCTTGTCTTTTCAAGATCTTTCATTTCAAAATCTTTCTTCAAACAGTCTACTGCTTTTGGAAGCTCCCCTTAAGTTCCAATGATATTTAAATTATCAACATACACAATAATTATAATATTCATATCCAGACCTTTTTATAAAGACATAGAGACAGATTGGATTATTCTTGTACCCTTCTTTCAATAGGTATTCACTCAGGCAATTGTACCACATATGACCTGATTGTTTCAATCCGTATAAGGATTTCTGAAGCTTTATTGAACAAGTTTCACGAAAAACTTTTATATGCTTCAGGCACTTTAAATCCCTCAGGTACTTTCATAAAAATCTCGTTGTCTAATAATCCATACAAATAGGCTGTGATAACATGTCACAACCCAAATCCATATGACCGATACCCGATATACTATCCAGTGAGAGCGAACCAACCCATATGATGTAATCAAATCATATGCATGAAAATCAATTTAACTGCGGAAGCTCTTTGAAAAACATATATATATATATATATATATATATATATTAGAGTGAGGAAGTCTTTCATAATAATAACAATGAGATCAAGGAAAATAAATATATTTTCATGTATTTCGTGTACAACCCCATTACTATAATTTTTCACAACTATCTATGGAGCCTCTATACCAAAGAATATAACTAAATACTTGGGCTAATGCCCCACTAACATAAATTAATAAAATAACATGATAGTTATCACAAAATAGGAATGGTGCCTCACCATATGCCTCAGGAAGAGAGTCATCCTAGTCAAGTCTGCATGCCACGTATCATACATCATTCTGAAATATGTAAAGTAAGTAGGGACCCTGAGGGCTGAGTTTACACCATAGTGGTACTCAATAAGTGTCATATACTCTCTCTAACAGTCTAACTCAAGGTCCTGGGATAAGATTTTACAAAAATTATGCAACTAATATTTGATATAAGGTGATAAATAATTATATAAATCATGTTATGTATCATTTCAAATGAAACAGACAAGTGAAGTATAAACCATGATATAAATTTTTAGAAAATTTGTATCAATCCAAGATTTTTTATCAAATCACACAAAACCATTTCAATTTCATTAAGTCATCGAAATTAGTTTCAGCTCCTTAGGCTTAAACATAAGAAAGTCTTATTTATCTTTCACCGGGAATACTATACCGATACCAACATAATAAAAAACTACTAGGTGATTGACCTAACAATAAGTATTTGACCCTACTTATCTTGGCAGCTTCCCATAGTGCCGTACGAGTCGACGTAACCTCATTACTTTAAGTAATGTTCATTTTCCCTCCTAATGAGGGACTTTATCACACAAACCCAGGCTTGACCTTGAAATACGTCCCTACACCGGCACGTGTAGTTCCATGGTAATGAACTCAACGTTCGAACCAATCTCGGTGGTATCCACTAATAACTCCCATAATATTTGAAAATCAAAAGTAGATTCAAAGCCTAATAGCTTCAAAGGATCTATTTTTATCAAATCATGATTTTCATAGCCGATCCAAACCATTTAAATAAATTCAAATGAATAACCTTTTTGATTTTAATGTCTTTAGCACTTTAACATCAATCTTTAAAAGTTCTAACAAGTGCTACTCTATTGATCAAATTTCAAAACACATACTTTTCATAAAAAAGTATCTTTAGTACTCAAATAGTTTATACTCCTATCAACACATAAGTTTTAATAAAATTTATAACGTTTTCCTTAAGTGTCATCTTGTAAATAAGTTTTAAAAAATAAGATTTTTATATAAAATCACATGACAATTCAAAATCAACAAATTTAGTAACACATGATGACATCCTTCCCGCTTGTCCCCATATGTATGGATGCACATTTATAAGTAATATTATGTATTAGCAAACCATATTTTTAGGGAGAATCCCTCAAAGAAGAGCAAGTCATAATCAATTTACCTAAATATTCAACCTCCGAAAATACTACAATTCTCCAATAGATTAAAATGCCCAGACATCGCCCACAATTCACTATCTACCATTAGATATCCCAACTAGATCAAAATAAATACGAAAAGATTCATAAATAACCATTAAGGCTTCACAATAACAAGCCTTCAACCATCCCAAATTATCCAATAGGTTCACCCATTAGTATATTCAATTTCATTATTATCATTTAATACTCATTTGGAGTCAATAATGATACTACGTCAATTACTCAACATCATTAAGTCACTATTCATTGTCTTCTCCAACAAAACTCTAGGTTCAAGAACACCCATTTCAAGAAGTAGTATTGTATCTTACCCAATCTGTGGTTCTCGATTCAATTCATTCTTCAATTAAGTTATAAAGTCTATATCAAGACATATCTATTTATATATTCATCACTATTCATCTTCTTCTTTGCCTAAAATATCATTTTCAAGACCCACCCTTAGGGTTCATATAATATCCCGTTACAACTGCCAATAAAATTCATAAACATGATACCCATACTTCAATATATTATATATGTGAAGCTCAAGTGAAGGGATTACCTCTTGGTAGAAGAATCTTATTTTTTCTCTTTTTAGTGTTCTTGAAAATCCAATACATTTCCTATGTATTTTGATCCATGAATGATGTTAAAACTAATATTAAAGGGTGTTATGTAGCCACAAATTCATTTTAAACATTTACCTTGAAGTGTATTGATGATAGATGTGCTCCTCCTTCTCTTTAGATTCAAGACCTTCGTCCAAATTTCTATCTCTTTCTTTCTCCCCAAAATAATCACTTTAATAATATTGATGGCATGCTTAGCTATGCACACCTCCAACGTAGCTACGCTCCATCCCTCTTCATTTCCCTTTCATTTTGAATACCTTGTTGAAATCAGCTACGCCCAAGGCAGCGTAGCTACGTGCAGCTCGCGCAACTATGTGGCTGTTGTGATACCATTTAGTAAAACAATCATAACTTCTTGTAGAAATATACAAATGATAAACGGCTTGAAGAATTAAAACCTGACTCATAGATCTATAATTTTATAGATCGTACACCACTTAAGTCTTCATATATTGGGAGTTGTGCTCGTTTGAAATTGGATTTTGTGCAAATTCATTTGAAACATTAGCCCATCATGTATTTTCCAAATTGACTTAGCCTTTAGGGCTCTTCTTAGGCCATAAACCATTCTTAATGCACCTCATACATATATTATCATGATAAATTGATATCCTTCATATTATTAGTCATGTTCATACCCGAATTACTATAATTAGTACCCGTCAATCTTCTTAATGGTCTTAAAACACTTCAAAATTTTTCGGGGTGTTACATAACATCCATTAGACGCATATCAAGTTTTTCATGCACTGCTATAACTATGAGATACCTGGAGGTGATAGCATCTACCATAGGAGAATATGTCTCCATATAATTAATGTCAGGTCTTCAAAAATAACACTGCGCCACAAGTCGTGCTTTATATCTAAAGAATTTATTTTTGTCATTTTGTTTTTGTGCAAAACCCCATTTATACCCTATTGGCTTTATACCTTCAGGTATTCGAACTATAGGTCTGAAGACTTTAATTTTTTCAAGTAAAGTTAATTCTGCCTAGATAGCTTCTTTCCACTTTGGCCAGTCACTTCTTAATCTTCATTCATCGACAAATTTTAGTTTGAGATCCTTATCTTGTTGTATTATTTAAACAACATTATACGCAAAAAATATTATCAACAACAATATCATTTCGGTTTCAACTTACTATGTAGAGATATAACTTATTGAGATCTCTTCATTCTCATTATTTTCAAGTACCTGGCCCTCCCCATAGGTCTTATCATTCGTTATGTCTCGGGGCTCTTCTTGAGTCACTACCTCTATATTATGATCACCTTGATCATTTTCTCCTTTCCTTATTTGAGGATTTTTTATCTTTAAAACCGATTGTTCAACCACGTTTCTAGCATAGATTAGACTCATTTGCATTAATTGGTTGTCCTATAGGGATATCAACTCAAATTGAAGCATTAGTAGCTAGAATATGTGACTTAATTACCCTTGGTAGGTCAGCGAATGTATCTAGAAGTTGATTCCCAATATTTTACAAATAAATTATCTTTTTAATCTCTCGTTCATATTAATTTATTCTAGGATCCAAGTGAGATAGAGATAATACATTGTAATCTATCTCCTTTTTTCAGTTGCATATTTTCTTCCTTAATGCTGAGTATAGTGATTCATCAAAATGGCAATCAGCAAGTCTTGCCATAAATAAATCTCCAGTCATAGGTTCCAAATGTTTTATAATTGAAGGAGATTCATACCCGACATATATTCCCAACCTTCTTTCAGGATCCATCTTTGTACATTGTGGTGGAGCAAATGGAATATATACTGCACAACCAAAAAGTCTAAGATGAAAAATATTTGGCTCCTGGCCAAATGCCAATTGTAAAGGGGAGGCTTTATGAAAACTTGCGAGCCTTATCCGCACAATTGAGACCCATTTTCTCGCAAAAGTGGGCTTCGACGTGTGAAAATTCTTTTAATGGGTATTAATAGAGAAGAGTTGCCACCTAACAATTTTGAGGTGTGTTAGGGCACCTATTTGCAAATAACTCTGTTTAACTAGCCCGTGCCACGAAAGATCAGGTAAGGACTCAAATTACCTCAAAGAGAAGGTGTTAGGGTCCACAATTGTGGGTCCCGGCCGAACACTAAACTATGTGGATTATGTAATTAGGCTAGGTGATCAAATAAACAAAGGGAGATATAGAAGTCGAAGAGTCTTATCATAACATATTGGGAATTGGTATAAATCTTTAATGATTACAAGGTTACAAATACATTAGTCTATGTTAAATGACTAAGTGTAAATAACAAGTATATAAAGAAAGGGGGTCCTAAGTTTTTTAGCCAAAAGGATCACCTCATGCAACATAAATAATACTTCGTAACCCCCTTAAGGTAGGGAATTGCTCATATTATCCAGCGGGCACAGACTATCATCTCTTGCTACCCAATTACTATGTTGAAGTTGTTTACTTAAAGGCATTCTAATTCAATTCTAAGACGTGTCTTATGCGTGCATTATCCGTCCCATGCTTATAGTCCAAGAGGCTTTGGACCTACTATTTGAGTGGTTCTAGACTTTACTTAAGGTTCTCAAAATAATAAAACTAGGTACACATGAAAAACAGGTAGGACTACACATAAAGACAATTAATGGCTCAAGTTAGCCTCCACACATAACCAACAAAAGAACGCGAACAGATTTCATATTATGCAGTAGGCAGTTTCAGAATCGAGGTGTTGTTTAAAACTTATAAGCATGGCTTCTAAGTGACCGCATAGTTTAAGAATATTTTTTGGGCAGTGCTGCTATTCTGATTATCTAGATTACAAATTACAAGTTATGAAAAATTATAGACATGATCTCTAAGTGATTTGTGCAATGGGACAGTGGAAGCCATTGGAAAACTCAAAATTACTCGTGTTTGATCCTATTGGCATGCTTTCTAAGCGAGTAGCAATATTTATAGCCATGTTCTCTAATAGTTGATATTTGGATGCAAATTTATCATGTTTATTCCTATAGGCATGTTATCTAGGCAGGCAGAGTAATAAGAAAACATAACCAATCGATTAGTTAATCAATTAAAGCCCTACAGACATGGTATCTAGATGAGTATTAGCAAAGGCATAAATTAATACGATCCTATAGGCATGCTATCTAATAAGCACACGGCAATAGCACAAATTGAGCGAATAGTTATTGATGTTTGATTCTTATAGGCATGCTATCTAATAATGCATAGAAGTAGAAATGTGAACAAGTAAAATACTTAAACTCATGCTTTTGATAATGTGTGGGCATTAGACAAGTTGAGTAGGTGAAGTGTATGAATTCCTATAGACATGTTCTATATTAGCGTATAGAAATAGGCACATCAAACAAAGTAGCAAACAAACATGTAGACCCTATTAGCATGTTATCTACCCATTCATGCGAAACTTAAAGCATCCCAGCCCCTTTTCCATTAATTTTCCCATCATTCATTGTTCCAGATGATTACATGTCCAAAAATAGAATAATAAAACGATTACACACTTAATAGGGTAATTTCAGGCCAAATACAACAATTACAGGTCCAGCTCAAGTAAAAATAACCCAGCAGTGTTCAGGACCTTCACCAGCCTTACTCTTGCATATCCAACAGGCCAAAACTAGACTCACAAGCATGTCTGACCAATGCTCAAATCAAATAACACACACATGACCCAATAAGCCAGGACCCAAACATGAAGACAATTGTCTTGCTTAACCATTAACAAACAACATGAACGTGGACATAAATTCAAATATATCATTCATGTGACATGACCAGTTATCACAATCATCAGCATGAAGATTTTTTAAGTGTCATGCTAACGATGAGGCCTAGCAAGTAGAAGAGCACACGTGCACATGGACTTTATAATCACACAGAATGAGCATGTGTATGGGGATTTCAAATTAGCAAACAAATTTTAAATAACAAACTCCTTAAGATACACCTGATTAGTTGCAGGAATATAGCAAATAGGAATCCATAAAGCAAAGGATCTAAGCATGAGAGTTCAAGGCAAGCAGGGGCATGAATTGCTTCTAGGAAGATTGATAAGTGACAATGGCATGCTCAAGATACACCCATTGCGAAATATACCCCAACAGTCTTCCCAAGAATAACACAAGAATACAAGGCAGGACACAACTAAGAATTGTAGGCCAATTCAACGCAAGAAGAGTGTAAATAAGGAAGCTTATAAAAGAAACTCAGGGTTAACAATTTCACAAAATTAGCACCACAACTATTCAGCAAGTACTTAACGCAAACTGACCACATATAATAGGTTCATTTATGTACATCAAAGGTTCCCTAGGCATTGAACTTGAGAAAACCTAGCACTAGCAAGCATGTGTCTACAGAACATGATGATAGTAAAGCAGGCAACTATAACATGGATTGGGGTTTACAAATGGCAGAGTAACATGCTTGTCTGAAGAGTTCAGAATTCATATAGACATGGTCATTTTAAGAAAGTGAGGAAGTAACAAGTTATGCATGAACGACTAAGTATAGAGAAGTATAACCGAACAAATTTTGGGCATGAATTAGTATCTAGGAATTTCAATACAAAAATTTAGAAGGCAAGAATATGGGCAAGCATCAAACATATTAAACTCATGTATGCATAAACATAGTAGACTAAGCAGGTTCAAGATGGTCAAAGCTACACATAGTGAGAAAATGTCCAAGTCTAGGTTTTAGGCAAGTTTAGATGCTAGAAAATACATGACCGTAGACTAACTTCAAAACGGGTAGGATTGCAAATAAAGGTAACACCACATTGAAATCATATTAGTTTACAAAATTAGAACAAACATGGATATTCAGAATAGAATTGGTATCTTAACGAACAAAAAACTAACTTTCAACATCGACTCAATTAGCAATATTAAGGGGAGAACATAAGGGCTCCCAGAATCTCACTGCGTCAGAGTTCCCAAGGATTTCAAATGAACCCCGAGCAGTGCTAACACTGAGAAAGAAGCAACAATCGTATTCTGATGACCTTGGCTTTCAGCCGGCCGAGATCTCATATTTCAGAATAGTAGAATGTGTGAGAGTAAGAGAGTAATAACAGTAGTTGTTCCTATCTTAGGGGAAACGGGAAAGGCTTTATATAGTGAAAGATTAGGACGAACAAACAAGGAAAATAATCAATTAAACATAAATAAGGAAAGAAAATATCTCATGCAAATCAAAATCTGTAGAGGATATGGAAAGTCTCAAACCCTAGTCGGAACGGAGTTAGGGCAAATCATTCACAAGCCCCAATCATGGCAGAATCAACAGAGATACACCATACATAAGAGAGATTTTCTCTTCTCTAGTGCATAGAACCATAATATCATCCAGAATCTTAGAATCAAAGCCGGATCTGGCTTGCCATAAATGAAATGGTCACGAAAGTTACCATTAAATGAGTAATAGAAACGAGAAAAGGTAAGTAAACCCACATATGGACGCGTAAAAGGAAGGGATAAGCAGAGATCTCCATGGTCAGCTAGGGTTTAGGTTTGGGAGATAAAGGGGAGTGTTTGAAGGCGGCGGAAATGATAAATGGGGTCTAGGGTTTGGGTTAGGGGAATATAAAGAGAATGATAAGTTTATTATGGGTCGTTGATCATTTGAGATCAACGATCTAGATCAAAGGGAAAGCGGGGTGGATTATTTGAAGGGGTCCGATCGGGTTGGGTAAAGGGATGTCTGGTTTGGGTTGTGAGGGTACTGGGCCAGCTTTTGGTCCAAAAGGTGGCCTAGTTTTCGGGCCAAATTTTAAATAAAAGAAATTATGGGGAAAATAATTTAATACAATAGCTAAATAAAAAAAATATAAAATATTGTTTATGAAACTTAATATTATAAACTAATAATTGAAGATTATAAAATATGTAAAAATTAATTTGACCCTGAAATAAAATTATAAATACAATTAATTTTAAAATATAGACGATTATTGCGAAACTGCGTAAGTGGCTAAAAAAATGCAAATGTAATTTTATGAAATGAAGTAAAATGCTATAAATATACATGTGGGTGTATATAATAAATTTGGATGATTAAGCCATCACAAAATAATTTGAGAGGATAGTTAATAAATAATCAAGTAATTTAAATGCAAGAAAAGCAATTTTAAAGCTTTAAGAATTAAGAAAATTATTGGAAATACTTGTATAACTCTTGTAAATTAAGTAACGATGCAAAAATAATATTTTAAAAATATACATACTATTTAAAAAAATATGAGGACAAAATTGGGTATCAACACGCACAAGTGTTGTTACATACAAAATAGCATGACCCCGTATTGAAATAGGAAGTTTTGTTCTCATAAGCATTGGTCTAGCAATAAATTGGAGACGTTTAATCATTGATTTCGCTAGACCATTCTGAGTATGAACATGAGCAACCGGATGCTCAATTGTTATCCAGTTGGTATACAATAGTCATTAAATACATGAGATATACACTCCCTTGTATTATCAAGAAGAATTATCTTAATTGTATAATCTCAAAAATGTGCTCTTAACCTTATTATTTGAGTCAGCAATCTCGCAAATGCCATATTGCGAGTTGAGAACAAGCACACATGTGACCATCTTGTAGATCCATATATCAAAATCATATAATACTTGAATGGTTTATATGGAGGGTGCATGAGCCCACATATATCATTATGTATACGTTCCAGAATACAGGGGATATAATCCCAATCTTAGTTGTTGGTGGTCTAATAATCAATCTTCCTTGAGAATAAGTAGCACAAAAAAAATTTTTAGATTGAAGAAACTTATGATTCTTCAATGTGTGCCCATGTGAATTCTCAATTGTTTTGCACATCATATTAGAACCGGGATGGCCCAATCGGTCATGCCAAATGATAAAATTATTAGAATCAGTAAACTTTTTATATACTATGACATGTTATTCAACCACACTAATACTTGGGTGGTACAAGATAGAGGAAAATGCAGGTAACTTTTCACGTTTACATCTTTTTTCTGCTTTTATTGTAGTATATAAAGGTGTTTAACCTTTCCTTCATTAGCAGTCTCTACATGGTAGCTAATTTGACGAAAAGTTTTGAAACTCAACAAGTTTCTTTGATACTTACTACAATACAAGGCATTATTTATAGTCAATATTATTCTACTAGGTAATAGTAAAGCCGTTCTTCCAAAGCCTTTAATTAATTTTGTACTACCTGACATTGTATTCACATAAGCCTTTTTCATAATCAAATAAGAGAAATATTTCTTTTTCTCTTAGTATTGTGTGAGTTGTAGAACTATCCAAAAGGCATATATCTTTATTACTCATTATGGATCCAATTGAAGACTAGAAATTTTATTTTCCGAAGTAGAAATTCAAAATCTACTTGAAGAAGATAAGAGCTTTGTGCTGATAACGTGTTATAAAATAAAAGTAATTTAGTATAACTTAAACAAGAAACAAAGATAGAAATAAGAAGTTTTTCTTCTTCAATTGTGTACTTTTACCCATCTATTACAAAACATTTCTACAAGCATGAAACCTATAGAATTACTATTGTAAAATAGTGAGAGAAATGGCTACTATACAATAAATGTAACAAGGCTCATCATGGACATCCATATCTATTATTTTCCAACATTACGGAGATTCTTGTTGAAAAGCTTCTTCTTTCTCCTTATTCTTATTGTTTTTTTTTTTTTGGTATCTACACTTTTCTTTTGTCCTTGTTCCTTGACATGCTTTTTTTCTTTTCCCTTCTTAGATTTCTCCTCCAAATCCACCTTTTTTGTGTCATACTTGTTCCTCATGATCTTGAAGGCAGCACAACTGACAACAATATAGGTTTCATCTTTTAAGATTCTTCGCTTGATTTCATATCAAATTTCATTGAAATTTTTGTGAGTTAAAAATCTATACTACATGTCGAAAATATTGTATTAAGATGAATCAAGAAACAGTAATACTATATATTTATGGCGCACCATTTGATCGGACATGTATCAAAAAATTGAACATATGAAATGATCAAATTTTTTTGGTAAGATATATATACAAATATCACCGACGGATGCCAAAACTAAAACTGAAGATGAGCTAAAACTCCGTCGAAGCTCGCCTAACTTGAGTTTGAAATTTTGGTTTCCGAAATGTGAACTTTGTTTTCGAATGCATGTTGTTGGAATAGAATAGTGATCACGTCCAACTATGCCTTATAAAAAGGACAAGCGGTCGTTGCAAATATAATTCGAGTATTTAGCCCAGAGTTAAATCCCACAAAGAATTAACCTACCAATTACTTTTGTCAGACTCACTGAATTCTCCGTAATGAACTTTCCAGATATTTTGAATAATACTCGGTGATATTTCTACTAACTATAACTGAATAAAATTAAGTACACTAAAAGCTAACTATGACTGAGTTGTAAACAAATAAGAGAAGGATCAAAGGTTGTGATTCCACCTATTGATGGAATCCTTTACTGTTATGTTCTGTATAGATTTGCCTAATTGTCTTTATCGATCATGAGCACTCTTACTACCGTAAATCTATCCCGAGTAATTACGATAATTTACTAGACGCACTCTCCCGAGTTACACTAGCTGGGCTTTTATTACAGCTTACTTAGATCGCACCAAAGTTTTGTTATCCCTAATCCTACCTTTAAACCCTCGGTTATTGATTCCTCATATACTTTAAGAGTGGTGTTGTTTAACAACTACCTAAATATGCACTCTCTCCCGAATAATACATATTAAATAGGCACAACTAATTGAGGATCCTATCAATTAACTACAACAAGAATGTAGTTGAACAAATAGAGATCAAACTTGGCAAACTATATTAACACAACAAGAAGTTCATCCCTCAACAGGTTCCATCAAAATCCTAGACTAAATAGTTAGCTATTCATGCTCATAGAACAAATATCCAAAGTAATTTGCATAACTAAATTACAGAGTAAGGATAAAGAGATGTAGAAATCAATGTTTTCAACTCCCAAGTAGTGTTCCGCGATCTATTCTTGCCTTCGGTTGCAAAAGTCCTTCAAAATGGCGTTTTTAGGTCTATTTATATATTTGGGACAAGCCCTAAACGTGTAAGTCCAGTACTAGTCAAACCGGGAAACACTTAAAGCCTTCAAAACTCGAACTGGGCCTGGCCTTAGGCCTGGCGTCGCCTGGAAAACGCCTGGATAAAGCAAGCATATGCCTGGCTTTAAGTTGGCCTTGCCTGGATAAAGCTAGCTTAGGCCTGGCTTTAAGCTGACCTCACCTGGATAAAGCCTGGTTAGTCCTGGATTTAAGCTGGCCTCACCTGGATAAAGTCTGGTCGAGCTGAATTTTGTTCGGCTTCTCCTTTTCACCGTTCTAGAGCGCCCTTTTGACATTTAAGCATCCCTTTAGCTCTACTTCAGTTCTGATGCACTACACATAAAATAGCCTCCATTACGCTCAAACAAAGTGTATTTTAACATTAAAGCATGTAAAACGCAAAGCATATAATGTGCAAAATCATGAATTATAGCCACACGTCAGTACCCCACATTTAAATATTTGCTCGTCCTCGAGCAATCACATTACACTTGTAGGCACAACCTATTAAGCAATTTCCTTAACTTATTATGCCAAGAATCTTTAAAATAGTTTAAGCACAGGGCCGTGACATCATCGCCTCAATAATAGTCTACACCATGCTTTATTCACAATTCACTAACTTACTCTATCATGGAGGTCAACAACATTACCTTCCCTTATGAATCATGTGCCTTCACCCAATCAAAGAGCTTAGTTCCACACTCCATGAATTTTAATAACATAGGAACTTAAGATATGAAAGATTCACTCTCTCTCAGAAATAACATTCATATGCCCTAAATGGAGTTCCATAAGCTTTCCATTAGTGTAATACTTCATTAATCAGGTTCATTCAGTCTAAGATCAAATAGGACTTTTATTGGTTGTAAAGTAGGCTGCGGGTCGGGTAGGATACATTTGGTTATGAGTGACTACACCTCCCTTAAGCACTTTAATACACATAATCCAACCTTCAATTCCATACTTATGTCAACCTAAGATTTCACCTTACTTCATTATATTTCACCTCTACTACTTTAAGCACCAATATATCAATGCCACTACCATCAGGATTTATGTATTCTTTTTTTTTTCATACACTACTCTATATATATATATATATATATATATATATATATATATATATATATATAAACACCTTTTTTTCTATACCAGTGGCGTTTATTGACATACTTTATTTTATTTTATTAGGTGCACCTTTCTCCTTATTTTATTGTTTCACTCAAAAGCCAACCCACCACCCCACAAGGCTCACATATACGGTTGATTCAATCAACAGGGTATGGCATGTAATGTGGAAAAGAAACAGGATTATAGGCTCAAAGGGGTTAACTACGATACATAACATTCATGTGGGTACTTTATATGTATCTGGATTAACAAAGAACTGCCTATATCACATATCGGACTGAACAAGACTACTATTTCGCTTTGCACACATACGGGGCAAGTTCTAGACATCAAATGTAATGAACAGAATACATGCAAACCTCATACAGACATGGCACATAACTCACTGAGGATTGGTTATCACGATAGTCCAGTCAAAGCAGTTAAGCTAATTAAAGAATCCATGATTTAATGTATTTATACTAGAGTAAAAAATTGAGTATAAGCATCTCAATCAGAGTACTGACTATTCTCAAGGCATCTTAAAGCTCAGAGATATTGTTGCGATTAAGTGCTTAGCCACGTGATTCCTAATCCAAAAAAAATTAAAACTACCTACACCCGCTTCAACTAAAATCCCTTGGAAAAGAACCGCGGCCCAAAGAAAAATCAAGGGGGGATTACTATACTACCTACAAAAAATCTTTTTGGTATTTTCTTTAGACTTAATTCCCTCAAAAAAACTGTAGGAGGTCTATCGTCGGGAAGAGTCCAACCTATTTTTTTTTTCCTTTCTGTTTTTCTATTTATTTTTTTACTTTAATTTCTGCGTAAAAACAAAGGAAAAAAAACACAATAACACCAAAAAACAAAACAAATGCTAACAACTAACAAGAGTTAAAAGTGCGCACCCCCACACTTAAATCTTGAAGTGTCCTTAGTGCATACACAATTAGACACGACAAAAATAAAAAGCATATGGTCCAAGAGACTCCTTGGTCAAGCAGCGACGTCATCCTTAGACGCTCTTCACTCCTCATCATGTTCATCCTCCTTATCATATGACCGCATTGGCTCAGCCTCAAACTACTCCGGGGTGTTGACATCTTTGTTTCTGGCGTTAATCAAGCGTCACCAGCCTAAGGTCTGACTGACACTAGCTTTATCTAGGTGGGACCAGATTAAAGCCTGGCTGACCCTAGCTTTATCCAGGTGAGGCCAGCTTAAATCCTGGCTGACCCTGGCATTTCCCTAGCTTCGCGCGATGTTTAAACCTTTCTCGACTCGCCCAAACTCACCTGCAAACTTGTTAGTATCTATAAATAAAAATAAAAATTCTAACTACACTAAAAATCAATTACGAATTGAGTTGTCTACCAATAAACGCCATAGTTAATGTCGTGGCACGACAGTTACAACAAGTCAATGGGTTGCCTCCCATGAAACGCCTGATTTAATATCGCGGCACGATGCAAATGAGCGCATTTAAGGCTCGCTCGACCTATGAGGTTCAGTCGGATGGATCATTGACACTTCCTTGGTTTCATCCATGCCCACATATGATTTCAATCTTTGCCCATTGGCTCTAAATGTGTGGAAATCTTTCTTTGAGGCAATATCTATGGCACCTGAAGGGAGCACTTCGACCACCCAAAATGGTCCAGACCATCGTGACTTGAGTTTACCCAGAAATAGCCTTAATCTTGAGTTATAAAGAAACACAATGTCTCTATAATTGAAGTTTCGCTCAACAATGTTCTTGTCAAGCAACCTCTTCATTCTCTCCTTGTATAACCTCGTGCTCTCGAAATAAAGATATCGAAACTCGTCTAGCTCATGCAATTATGTGGCTCTATTTGTTCCCGCAGCTTCAATGTCCAGATTTAGCTGTTTCATTGCCCACCAAGCTCTATGTTCTAGTTTCACTAGCAAGTGGCAGGCCTTCCCGAATACCAACTTGTATGGTGATATACCAATTGGTGTTTTGAAAGTAGTTCTGTAGGCCCAGAGTGCATCATATAGCTTTTTGCCCAATCAGTTCTTGTGACGTTCACAGTCTTGGTCAGCACACTCTTTATTTCTCTATTCGACACTTCGACCTGTCCACTGGTCTGAGGATAATATAGGGTTTCCACCTTGTGGTGCATATCGTACTTTGCAAGCAATTTCTCAAAGGCTCGATTGTAGAAGTGAGTACCTCCGCCACTGATAATAATTCTCGAAGTCCCGAAATGGGTGAATATATTCTTCTTCAAAAACCCCACCACCACCTTTGCATCATTGGTGGGGAGTGCTGCAGCTTCCACCTTGGACATGTAATCTATAGAAACAAGTATGTACTTATTGCCAAAGGAGCTGACGAAGAGGCCCATAAAGTCTATCCCCCATACATCGAACACTTCAACCTCTTGAATTGGGTTTATGGGCATCTTATGGTGACGGAAAATATTTCCGGTTCGCTGACATTCATCACAGCCGTTCACCCATTGATGTGCATTCTTAAATACTGTTGGCCATTAGAACCCGGCTTCTAGAAATTTTGCTGTCGTCCTGACTCCTCCAAAATGTTCACCATATGTCGATGGGTGACATGCCTGCAAAATAGAAGATTGTTCTATCTCGGGACACACCTCCGGATCATATTGTCAACACAAATTCTAAACAGATAAGGTTCATCCCAGTAATACATGCGGCAGTCACGGTAAAACTTTTCCTTTACACAAAGGAAAGGTCATAGGGAACTATACTGCTTGCCAGGTAATTTGCAAAGTCTACATACCATGGCACTTCCTCAAGACTTGTGGTGAGTAGCTGCCCGTCTGGAAAATTTTCCAGAATATCCTCTGCCTCAACTGAGTTTTCAGCTCCTTCAAGTCGCGATAGATGATCAACGACCTGGTCTTTTGTGCCCTTACGGTCACGAATCTCCAGGTCGAACTCTTGCAGTAACAGCACCCAACAAACCACGTGGTTTGGACTCCTTATTTTTAATCAAGTACCTGATAGCAGCATGATCAGTATATACAATTACCTTAGAGCTAATCAGGTATGATATGAACTTGTTGAATGCGAACACCACAGCTAGAATCTCTTTTTCAGTCAGAGTGTAGTTTAGCTGGGATCCAATCAACATTCTACTAACGTAGTAAATTGGGTTTATTATCTTATATTTCCATTGTCCTAGCACTTCCCCCACCTCATAGTCATTGGCGTCACACATGAGTTAGAATGGTTGCTCCCAGTCGGGGACAACAATGATGAGTATTGTGACTAGCCTCTTTTTCAACTCCTCGAATGCTACCATGCAATCATCAGAAAACATGAAAGGGTGATCTTTTTCTAACAACTTACATAGAGGGTTGGCAGTTTTTAAAAAGTCTTTGATGAATCTCTGGTAGAAATCGGCATACCCGAGGAAGCTCCTGATTGTCTTGACTGATGTGGGGGTGGCACCTTTGCTATCTCATCAACTTTAGCACGATCCACCTCGATTCCCTTACTTGATATCCAGTGTCCCAAGACTATGCCCTCTTGTACCATGAAATGGCACTTTTCCCAATTAAGTACAAGGTTAGTCTCCATACACCTTTTCAACACTCAGGTCAGGTTTGTAAGGCACTCATCAAACCATGTCAGTGAATATGGCCATCATGCACCTTTGGAATACGGCGGGTGCATTGTATAGGCCAAAAGGCATCCTTCGGAAGGCATAAATCCCATTTGGACATACGAATGAGGTCTTCTCTCTGTCCTATGGTTCAATAGAATTTTGATTGTACCCTGAGTATCCATCCAGAAATAGAAGTGGGACCTCCCTGCCAGTCTGTCAAGCATCTGATCAATGAAGGGAAGTGGGAAGTGGTCTTTTGGAGTGGCCAGATTCAATTTCCTATAGTCCATACAAATTCTCCATCATGTGATGCTTCTTGTAGATATCAGCTCATTGTTATTATTTTTTACCACCGTCATACCACCCTTCTTAGGAACACATTGCACCGGGCTAACCTAGTTGCTGTCAGATATGGGGGAAAATAATTCCCGCATCCAACCACTTAATGACCTCCTTCTTCGCCACCTCCATCATGTTAGGGTTCAGCCTTCTTTGGTGCGCCCTAGAAGATTTGTGCCCCTGTTCCAGCAGAGTTTTATGCATAAAATATACTGGGATGGTCCCCTTAATATCTGCCATGGTCCACCCAATGGCAGTCTTGCACTCCGTGAGTACCTGCAAAAGCTGTTGTGCCTGCACATTTAAAAAATTAGATGAGATAATAACAGGTAAGGTGGAGTTAGGTCCTAGGAACGCATACCTGAGATGGGCGGGCAGTGGCTTTAACTCCAGCTTTGGTGGCTCTTCTATGGATGGCTTGACTGGAGGAGTTTCTCTTTTTTTCTAAGTGCAGGGGCTCAAATTCAAGTGATCTCTCCCAAAAGCCTATGACCTCTAGAGCCAGTACCCATTCTGCCAATTCTTCCCTATTCATCTCATCTAAATTAATAAGACATGCAACAAAATGATCCTCAATAGTCAATGTCTCATCAAACTCTTCCACAATTACATCCACGACATCAATAAGAGAAAAATTGGCGAATTCACTTGGTCGCCTCATAGATTTTTGCACGTTAAATGTTATCTCCTCATCGTTCAACCTCATCTTGAGCTCCCCAGTTTCAATATCAATAAGGGCTCGTCTTGTGGCCAAGAACGGCCTTCCCAAAATTATGGGAATTTCTTCATCCACTCTACAATCCAAAATCACAATATCTGCAGGGAACACAAATATATCCTACATACCTGAGGGTCTTTTCCAGTTCTGTCAGCTAGCTGCAACAACATAGACGTGAGTCTAGCTCTTCCAATCCCCAACCTCTTATAGATCGCCAGGGGCATAAAATTTATGCTAGCCCCCAAATCACAGACTTGGCAAAGGAAAAGTTATCGATAGTGCAAGGAATTGTGAAACTCCCTTGATCAGACAACTTTTCAACAACTGGTCTAGTCACCACAACACTGCAGGTCTGAGTTAGAGTCACTGTGGCCAAGTCTTGGAAGTCGAATTTTCGGGATATCAAGTCCTTCATCATTTTTGCATAACCAGGCATCTCCTTCAAAGCATCAATCAATGGAATATTTACCTAAATTTGTTTCAACATCTCCAAGAATTTTTTGTATTGTTCCTCTTTCTTGTATTTGGACGACCTCTGTAGGAATGGTGGTGGAGGTCTCTTCTTCCCAGTGATTTGGGTTTTCTCTTTGTCAGACACCACCTCAACTACCGATTCCTGGGTTGTCTCAATGTCTTTCTCAACCTCAACCTGTGTGTTGGTTTCTTCCTAAGCAGGCTGTACTGTCTCCTCTGACGGGTTTGCTAAATCATCTAAGCTCAATGGGAACTGGTACAAGTGTCTCAACCTGTCTGCTTTCTCGAGCCCTCTCTTGCTCCAAGTCTAGGTCTCCGCCATTACGTACTCACTGCCATCAGCTACTTTGGGTCTTGATCTTTTGGATTTACCTGAGTGTCTGCAGGCAATGTCCCATGAGGACGATTATTCAAAGATATCTAGATCTGGCCCATTTACACTTCAAT